>PVIU01009142.1:0-78285 GCA_004026605.1 Ondatra zibethicus
AATGTGATGGTGTTTGAAGGTGGAAACTTTAGGTTCATGACACTGAAATCCATATGATGTGGATTATTTACCTTATTAAAAAAGGAATTATAGAGAGATGATTGCCTTCTTCTTCTTGTCATGTGGACAATAAAAATAACACAGTCACATGAAAACCAGGAACTGGGTCCTCACCAGACACCAGATCTACTGCAGCTTGACCATGGGCATCTAGTTGCCAGCTCTGTGAGAAAAAACCTACATTTTAGACCACTCACTAAGACATTCAGTGGTATCATAAGAGACAGAATCTGTCTAGAATAAGAGAACTTCAAAGAATTCTACCAAAATAGTATTCCAGTCAACCTTTTTAAAAAAGAAAAGGATTTTCTCAGGTAAACATGACAGAACGACATTCTTTTCAATGCTCAAAACCTTTATATGACAAGGAGAGACTCATATATTGCAGATACTCTCCTGGACCAAATAAATAAATAAATTATGAATTTGAGTAAGGGACCAAAGCAGGTACATTGGGACTTTACACTATATGCAGTATAAAGACTACCTCAAGAATGACCTTTTAGATTTAAAATGGAGTCATATTTTTCCCCTGGGCTTAGTAATTATTTTCATCAGCAATTAATCAATATGAGAAATTTTGTTTCTACAATCATATCTTCCTTTTGTTTTTCCTTATTATTCCATGTTTGTTTAATCCTCTTCTACCAAAGTATCTACATAAGTCACAGTATATACTATAAACAGCAGATTGCTTAATCACAGATTGTTACAAGTCAGATATATATTATCATGACAGAGGCTAGGGCTTAAGCTTCTTCTAAATGCTCATGGTCCACTACATGGAAAATCTTACCAATTAATATTTAAAACATTTTCTTATGAGAGTATCTAATTGTTTAGATAGATGTCAAGAAAACATGGGCTTATCACTTAAGTTATTAAGGAAATGATCAAGTCAAAACTTTCATTATGTTTATTTTGTATAGTGATTCAGTAATTCTCTTTTATCTTCTCAGAGCTAATTCTCTAACTCATCATTTTCAGTTTTTTTGTTTTTAACTCAAGACCATGTTAGAAGGAGAAGATCTAAGTTGCTCTTATTCAGTTACAAAGATGTGCCTAGGATATCCGGGATATGATCTACAGGCCATTAGCTAGGATTTTAAAAAACTGCTTTTCTCACTATATACAGCCAATGTGTGTGCTATTTGGGGGCTGTCAATCTTCTGAAATTACATTAATAGCTAGCTTCTATGTAATCAATGGAAATATGTTGGCAGATGTAAATTAACTGAGTACAAGCTGAATGGATAAAAAAAAATACCCAAATGAGATACAACCAAAGAAGAGAAGTGTGCTGTCATCCACTAGAGGAAGTCGGGAAATAAGGAGGGACTCAGATCCCAGACATGCCTGGTAACTTGTCCTTAGGTATGCATGTTTTGAAATGTCTGCATCTTAGGAGGTACTGTTGAAGGTTTCATGTGCCAGCTCTCTGGTAATCACACAGCTTTAATTTACAGGATATGAAACCACAATATTAATGTTCAAATTACAGAATTAACATTAAGAGTCTTCCTGCTACATAAACTGGGTGATAATGCAAAGTGGAAGCTCTTCAGTGCTCCCTACAGATCAGCTGCCCACAAATACCAGAGCTGGGCTCATTTTCAGTCCCAATAAAGAATGTCCACATGCTTCTACTCAAGGTCATATTGTGGTTACACTTAGAGGGTTGCTCTGAACCCAAAAGGTCACAATTGTCCCATTAAGGTTGTGAAAGTAATTGGCATCTACCCACTACAAATTGTATTCTCTTTCCACTCAACCGTAAATCACAGGAAGAAACAGGATAGCCATTCTATTATTTGAAAACATCTTTGTGTACAGAAAGAAAGCTCGCAAACAGCATTTACTTTTCCACGTATTTGTGCCAAGGCATTATTGATATCATTAAAAACCCATGCTATTTGATAGGTGAAAATACAAGATTTTGAGATCTGGGACAATATCTTACCTAACCTTATAAATGATGGCAGCATCAGACAGGTTTTCTGAACAACAAAACCCACTGAATAAAAACATCTTGGTTTGTATGTCTGTATATGTCCATTGACTCCCTAAATCCTCAGTGTTTTGGGAAATCCAGTCTATAAAACAATTATCCCAGAAACAAGTCAGTGTCAGGCAGGAACCAAACTGAAGGCATAGTCCCGTTTCAGAAAATCTCCTTATCATGTGAGATGTGCTGGGATAAACAGCTGCCTCCAAACAAAAATGTGCCTTCAGTGTCTGTAATAATTTTATATGAACACACAAAATGATGCATCATAATATTTTAAAGAGCAAGACTACCTTGGCTACTTTTCCTGCAGGAAATACAAATGCTATGTCACTTAGTAAACCTAAGAGGTACAACCGGCCACTCCATCCTGCCAACTACAACAGAACATCCATTTGCAGTAAAAAGAATATGCACTTGTTGATGACCTGCTCCTTTTCTAAGGGATGAGGAGAACTAACCAGATATCTACAAGAAGCTTGTGCTTGAGAAAGAATGCAATTTCCTTCTTATTTTCAGAAGAGAAAACAGAGGCTCACAAAACTTCAAGATTTATACGTACATCCACCAATTACAAGTATGAGACAAGATCTGAGGCCAGATGTGTTCATCCATAAAATCTGCTCTTCCCTAGGCAGCTGACAACCTCCACATGCTCAGGTTGATAGAAGTGAATCTCTGGGAGAGAGAGGATGTTCATATCTGTATAGACATAACATTAGACTGCCGGGGATTTGGAGGATCTCAGTTGCAGCATTTGGCTGTTTTCTCTCTTTACTATTCCTACTTTTTGTCTTTCATCATTTTTTCTACATTTCTCTGTTATTTTCCATTTATACCCATTTTTTGTAACTTTTAATAAGTAAAAATGAAAAGCTCTGTATGGTACAGTTTATTAGTGAAAATAAATGTCTCTTTGGGAATATGTTAAGTATCACAATGAAGTATAATGAGACACTAATTAGAACAAGTAGACTCAACATGATAACAGATGATCAGGACTTTCAATCTTCATGGGGAATTCATCCAGGCCAACTTAAGTGTAACAGTCATGGCCGCAATCAGTTCAAAGCAACAAATTATTTCACATGACAAGAGACAAGCAGGTTGATTATTTTAGGTATGTATTTCCCCAAGCTCTGGTAATACTGTGACACTTACGGTAGGCCCTTTTGCCTTTGAGCTCTCTAGACAAAACACAGCTCTCACAACTGAATAAAGCTACATTCAGATCTAGTTATGCCACTTACTGTGTATGACTTCATCAGTTCTGGAGCCTTATTCTTAACAGCCTCATCCTTATTCACATAATAGGGGCCATATCATTAACTCACTAGTCTATTCAGCAGCAGAGTGACAACTGTGAACCAGACTGTAGTGGAAGAAAGTGGAGGTGTGTCTGGTATTTGTGTAGGAAACAGAAATTAAATATTTTTAAATACACAGGTAAAATAATAAAAATAATAGAGGCCTGAATCAGTAGTGGAAAAGAATTTTGGCCACAAGAGAAACTCTTAATACAGTGTCACTTAAGAACATACTTGAGTCCTTCACAGCAAACAGAAGAAGGAAAGGATAGGGATTTTAAGGACAACAATAGCATATTGCAATGGAAAAGAGAAATTTGTTTGAAAAATTGTAAGAACTCCCAGTGGTCTTTGGATTTTTTTTGTTTGTTGGTTTGTTTCATGGTTTGTTTTTTGTTTGTTTGTTTGTTTTTTTCAGTGCAGTACTATGAATCACATAAGCTGAGATTATATGAGGGATATAACCTAACAAGAACATTGCAGTCAATATTTAAGAATCTGATCGCTGCCCTAAGTGTCCTGAGAGCCATTTTATTCGTTTAAAGCCATTGTGATCAGAGGTAGGTTGGGGGTTATGGGATGAGGTGTGATTATTTGTAAAATTTGCATCTGATTCTTACTAATATTCACAACATCTTCCTATATTTACCTAAACCATCTTGACTTTCCTAAACTTCCTACATTTTATGCTAAGAAAAATAAGGGAACCAGGGTTCTGAGACAATAATGTGTGTGTGTGTATGTGTGTATGCATGCATTCATGTATGCACATATATGTCTGTTTATTAGCAAAACAATAAGCACTTTAGTAATTCACTTGGCATCCCTAAAGCACTAATTTCATTAACTGTCAAATTAAGGGGGAAAATGTATGTAAGGATAGCTTCAAATGATGATCTGGCAGAATGTGCAACTCAATATATATTACCTATAATGAGTTAACTATGACACAATTATAAATGTAATATCTGAGGTCATAGAAAGGAATTCTGATATTTGCTTCATGCCCAAAAGAAATCTGGTGAACCTCTATATCCAGACAATAGACAAAATGACAGGCTTTTTAACAAGGATTTCAAATAGGAGCCTGAAGATAAAATTAGTGCCTGAATGTAATTTGAACGGCCAACATCATGTGTCTTGGTTTTATGTTGCTTATGCAATTTGAAGACTTTTAGGCAAAATACATAAACTCTATTTAGACACAATGCCCATTATTCTCTATTACCTAGCATGTCTGCTGATTCACCCTTGTCTTCCTAGGAATGTATCATGGTTGCATGTAGTATGACCTTCAACACAGGTGCTGGGCTACCTGCAAGCATCTGAATAGGGAGGATTCCTTCCTCGGAACAGAAGAACCTAGAGTTCTAAGGAACTCATGGTTTATTTCTAAAGAAGACCCAGTCATGCTTGCACTGGTGCTTCAGATAGGATCCAAAACATTTTGAATTATCTAATTATTATCCTGGTCTTACCAGAAATATATCAAGCTCTATATAAACCTTTCCAGTACAAGAGGTCTTTGAAACTCTTTAGACTAAAACATGCCTGGTTTATCTGCCATAATCTTTTACATTTCAGGCAAATCATTCTCTTGAAAATCAATATAGGATATTTCTCTCCATTTTTTCACTTTTAAGACTACATGGACTGACATATTACCATAATATTAAAAAGCACACCAACCCCTTGAAAATTTTTCCAAGTTCATTTAGTTTGGTGTGCTAAAACATACTCATGGAGGATGAGAGAGATAGCTATTACTTGTAAGTTAGACAAGAAAATATTTCCTTATGACAAGTTAGTGGGAATGCTAGAAATGACTACAAGTGAGAAAATGTCATATCAAATATGATGGCATGAAGATATTTTACAGTTCCTTCAGATAACAGAAAAAAGAACAATTAGAATATGGCTTCCAGGTTAAGAATATACTGAAGCCTAATGATATTCTGCTATACTCATAGATTGGTGCCAAGTCCGATAGTCATCAGAGAGCCTTCATCCCGCAACTGATGGAAACAAATGAAGAAAAAAAAAACCTCACAGTCAAAGATTAGGTGGAGCACGGGAAACCCTGCTGAAGAGAGAGAGAGGAAAGTTTGCAAGCACTAGAGGGGTCAAAAACATCACAAGAAAAATCCACAGAATCAACTAAGCAGGGTTCATAGATTCTGAACTCTTCAGCAGGGAGCCTGAATGGGGTTAACCTAGGCCTCGAGCATACATGTAACAGTTGGGTAGCTCGATCTTCAGGACTACTAACAGCAGGAACAGGGGCTGTCTCTGACTCCTTTGCTGGCTTTTGGGACCCTAGCCCTCATAGTATGTCACCTTGCCAAGTCTTAATACAAGTTGAGGCCCTTAGTCTTACTGAAATTTGATATGCCATGTTTTGTTGATATCCATGGGAGGCCTGTTCTTTTCTAAATAGAAATGGAAAAGGAGTTGATGGGTTGTAGGGCAGAGGGCAGGTTCGGGGAGGGGCCTGGATTAGAAGAGAGTGGGGAAACTGTGTAAGGTTGTAAAATAAATTAAAACAAAACAAAACATGTGACTGAAACTGCCCAGGAAAAAATATCACCAGTGTTGATGCCTTGTAACGTATTCAGGTGTTCCCTTTGAGCTCTGGGCTCTGCTATCTAGAATCCCTAAGAAACAACATTATACACATGGACTGAAATTCAGCATTGAAAATTACTTCTTGCTGGAGTATGAGATAGTTGTGTTGATAAGGATTGCAATAAAGCAGAAAACAGACATAATAAATAATGGGACTTGTTATTACATTTCATACTTGAGCATTATTTTAAAATTGATCACAGCATAATTTCTAATGTCTGAACTTCTGATGCCATAACAAACATTTATCTAGGGCTAAGCATTTTTGGGTAATGGATTATATATGTAGAGATGTGTGGTCCCCTCACAAACAGTATATGTTGAATGAAAAAAAATCTATTTAATCAACAGTGAATAAAACTTTGTTAGAAGACCCGAAAAGAAATTGGTCTTCAAAATCAAACAATTCAGTGGTAAAATATAAATCAGAACCTGGATATTATATAATGTTGGAAGCAAGAACTTTTCATTTAAGAGAGAAATTAAGACTTGCATGTAAAGTGACTAACTAGGAGTTGTTTCCATGTGAACCAATGAAGGAGAATGGGTCACAATGAAAAATAATAGTATTCCAATGAGAGAAAGGGAATACACTTTGAAAAGTCACGAAGTTAATCGTACAATGCTGGCAAGACTCCCTAGAAGTGGGAGTGAAGTGGAACCCTCATCTAGAAGGTGACTGAGAATCTGTGGGTGAAGAGAGTGATGGTTACACCTTTAGGATAAGTCACCAACCCTACGGAGCCTCAGGTTCATGTGTGAATTTTGGTGGAATGCCAACGTTTCTATAAGATGCAATAGTAGTGGAGAGAAGTCTGGATGTCTTACTTTATATATCTCACAGGCATGATCATGTGAAAGAAGCTATACTAAGTACAATAAGTTATACTTGGGATATGAGAACAGAGAACAACCATAAGTTAAAGAACCAGAATTTAACCTACCACAGTCCCAGAATAAGTACAGGGAGATAGATGATAAAAATGGAGGTCCAGATATCTGAAGGATACAGATGGGAGGAAGCTTGACTCAGTCAGTGAAGTGTATATCGAAAGGTATCCTTACCTTCAGTAGCTTGGAACAGATCTCACCAACTAAGATTAAACCTGGATTTTAATATCCCTAGCCAGTGGGATCAGTGTGTGTATTAATGTCAGTTGGGTATCTACTCTTCATTGATGTAAAACTGGAATCTCTGATGTTTCTGTAGTCTGCTAGATATCCACAACTATACTCCACCAACAGAGTGATTATTAGGACATTTTAAAAGTACAAAAATGAGGTTTTATGCTTGTACAGATCTTGTATTTGTGGTCAATTTCTATTACCTTGGAAGACTTGTTGAGTCCATAAAGTAGAACAGTGGACATCATTAGAGAATGAACTTGGGAGCCATGGAGGTTTAGAGAACCTTGCCCAGCTTCCAGAATATAAAGAAAATTGTGGTCAGGAGAGACCCCCATTACATACACAGGGAAGGGAAGTTACTACAAAGAAGACAATTCTGGCAGATCTGTGATGCACCATAAGCTCAGCACAAGCAAAAATCTTGGAAATATGGAAGAAAAGTTCAGTAAGGGTATTTAGATCATAAAAGAACAAATGAAATATTGGGAAAGCAAAGCTCAAGTAACTAGGAAAAATGTACAGTGTAAAGGATTATTAGTAGATTGTACCAAGTAGATGGAAGTATTTTAGGGGTGGAAGACAAGATAAGCACATACCATGCACTCATGCACGCACATGCATGTGCGTATGCTTGCACACAATCAGGAATGTCTACTATTCGAAGAAACATGGAAGAGACCAAGTCTTAGAATCCACTGTAAAGAATAAGGAACTGAGATAAAAGATAAAAATCACCTAAATAAATACAGAAATTACATGAGCATCTCAATCATTGACTAAAGGGGCTTTGACAAAGTTCAATATCCCCTCATAATAAAATCATGGAAAAATTAGAAATAGGAGAAACACACCTCAATAAAATAAGAGCTACATATGAGAAGTTCACAGCCAATATAATGTTCAATGAAGACAAAACAGTACTTCATCTAAATTTGGTATGAAGGCAAGGACATGCACTCTTTCTACTCTTACTCAATATAGAGATTTCAGCCAGAACAATACCCCACTTTCCTTTCTGTTGCTGGGATCAAGCACCCAGACAAAAAGCAACTTAGGTAAACTAAAGTTTACTTTCAGCTTACAATTCCATGTTCAGCACTGTGTGGAAGTCAAGGCAGGAACTTCAAACAATCACATCAACTCTAGTCTCAAGATCAGAAAAAGCTACCGCTTGTGTGATAATGTGACTGCTCGCTTGTGCTCATCTCCATTTCTCAACTCTTGTATAGTTCAGTACCTCTTGCCTCACACTTCCTCTCACAGTAGGCCGTGTTTTCTTTTATCAATCACATTGTTGAATTTCCCCTAGGAATGCTCAAAGGCCAACACAATGCCTCACTGAGACTTTTCCCAGGTGATTCTAGATTGGACCAAGTTGATAAAGTTAACTATCACAAGCAATACACCAATAGGAAGAAATAAAAAATGGTTTCATGAAAGGACGGAATAAGTAAAATGTTCTCTATTCATAGATATGGCCCTATGTTTAAAAAACTCCAAAGACTCCATTAGAAAAATATTTGTTCTGAGAAACATTCACCAAATAGTAGGATGCAAAATTTACATGCATAATTCAGTAGTTTGCCTGCATAACAACGACAGGCTAGCTGAGAAGGAAATCCAGACTAGAGTCTTACTAAGAAGAACTTTAAAAAAATACATTTTGAAAAAATAAAGTATCTTGGAGTAAGTCTAACCAAAGAGATGAAACAACTCTACAATATAAATAGTTGTGTGGTATATATATATATATATATATATATATATATATATATATATATATGTGTGTGTGTGTGTGTGTGTGTGTGTGTGTGTTACAGATACATATGCATATACATGTATATATATACATATATATATATATGTAGAGAGAGGGAAAGACTTTGAAGAAAGAAATTTAAGATCATGCACATATGAACTGGGCTTCAAGTTTGTTAAGGAGGATCTCCAAAAATAATCTACAGATTCAATACAACCCCCATCTAAATTTCAACAATACTCCTCACAGACAATGAAAAGACAGCCTTACAGTTCATATCAAAACCCAAACAACCAAAGCAGCTAGAAAAATTCTTAGCAGGATAAGCAGTGCTGGAGGCATCATAATACTGATCCCAAATTATACTCCAGAGCCAATGTAGTCAAAACTGCAGAGTGCTGAATAAAGATGGGCACATAGACCAATGCAATAGAATAGAGGAGACATGAATTAACACAGCTATAGCTACTAAAGTTTGAAAAAGATGTAAGAAATCAACAAGAAATATGTCTGTGAAAAAGCAGCCACTTCAACAATTGAGTGAACAGTTCTCAAAGATACACAAATACCCAATGAATATTTGGAAACATGTTCAGCAGTCTTATTAATCAGGAAAATGGAAATTAAATCTACAATGGAATTCCTGTCTAATATAAGTAAAATGGCTACCATCAAAAAAATGAAATGGTAACAAATGCTGACGAAAATGTGAAGAAAGAAGAGTTTTTATACTCAACTGATTGAACTGTTATATGGTGCAGCTAGTATGTAAATCAATTTGGAGGTTCCTAAAAACAAAATATTGAACTGTCATTTTACCCAGCTATAATACTCCTGGGTACATACCCCCCAAAAAATGAATTTTAAATCAACATACTACAGAACCACTTGCACATATATACATATATATGCACATGCATGCATGCATGTGGGGGTGGTGTCATACAATTAGAAAGTATTCTATAGTAGGACTGGAATACTTTGAAAAGAAGTATAAATCATAAATTTTAATAGAATATATGTGGTGTGATAACTGGGAAATGATTTGTTTGGGAGGAAGGGAATCAAAAAAGCAAAATGAGAAGGGGATAGGAGCGGTTAGTGGAAGCAAATAAGAACAAAGTGTGTGTGTGTGTGTGTGTGTACATAAAGCTGTCACAATGAAATTTATCACATTTTATGCTAAAGAAAAAATAGTTAAAACCATTTAATGTTAGGCTGAAAGTATGTAAGTCAAAGAATGGGTCTGTGATATGAAAGATCACAAATAATAATCTTATTTATTCTGAAAATAAAAATACCTCAGTTTCATCATCTGTGAAATCGGAAGAATGACACTTTAGGGGAAATTGCTTGAGGATTAGCTACTTAATGTTTACTGCATGGTTTATTATAATAAGTTGCTTAGAGATTGGAATGAATGTGTGATGAATGCAGAATGCAGTGAATAGATCGATGTAAATCAAGCCTTTGCAGATATAATAGATGTATACGTAAAAAATAAATTATACGGTGCAGCATGAGAAAATAGTTCCTAAAGTGGAAGAAAGAAATGGAGCCTTGGAAAGCATAAATGGCTCATTTCTAATGGATGAGAATCTCATACATAGCTTAGTGTCCATCCCCAAACATGGGGCTTATACCAGGCAGCTGTATTTTGAGTAAGTGTTGAATGTGTAGCTGTATTTTCAAACATCCCGCAGATGATAGTTTGAAACTTGGAGCATTTGCAGTTGTCGGAGGTGTAGAATTCTTTTCCAGAAGAGTATCTGCACTTTCTTAGAATTTGAAATCTATGCGGTCTTCCTTTCACTAATCTCATGTCTTCCCTTCCAACATGTCTCATAACCATGTACTTCTGTGTCACCTAGACTATATGTTCATGGGAATCCAGAGGACCAAACTGCCTGTCTTGATTTCTTCCTTGCTATTGCCTACATATCCTCAGTGTTTCTGTATGGTAGTGTCAGGGAAATTCACCTGGCAGGAATATTCAAATATAACAAAATCTCATCTACCTCAGAAAGAAGGACTATGTTCACACTTGTTTATTACATTTATGTAAAGTATGATAGCTCTAAACATTGTATTTGGCCTCTGGTAACTGCCATGCAATTAGTTACTGAGCCATAGTTCACCTTAGAAGCAGTCATATGTCTGAATTTTTTTTATACAGAATCCTTAACAGAACATGGGAATAATGTGCTCTAAGTAATTTCAGCCGTACTATTTCTAAATATAAGGGCATTTTCTGATGTACATAGGAACAGAACAGGTGGGGACTTTTAGCAACTCTACCTCTAGAAACATATATTGAAAATTTTCATAGACTTTCCTAAGACCAAAATGGTTCACAGGAAGATTCATTGGGTTAGAAAGTAAGAACTTCTCAGGATTTTTCAATTCTTGTATATTTTTAGATCCATGAATTATCAGATGGCTATTTTATATAAATTGACCAGGTTATTTCTTTTACTATCATGGATGAGAAATTGATGTATGTGATAGGAAGACAGAAATGGGGACTGAGAGAAAAAAGCCTGGAAGCTGAAAAAGGCTCGAGGGGAAGGGGGACAGTAGGAGAGAGAAATGAAAAACATCAAAATGTAATAATACAAGTTTATGAATACTTGACCAAACCCAACCTTTGTATGTTAATCTAAAGTCAATGTCTGTGTATTTTTCATTTTCCCATTGCTGTTATGGAAGACCATACCAAAACACATATAAAAGGAAATGTTTAATTGTGTTTACACTCACAGAGAGTTGGAGGCCATGATGGCAAAGTGAAGACATGGCAGCAGGAACTGTGAGAGGTCACATTTCAAACTAGGAGGGAGGGGTCAGACTGGACACGGCACAAATGGTTTGAAACCTCAAGCCTGCCCCAGTTACACCTCTTGCAACAAAACTACAGCTTCTTTTTTTCTTTTGTTTTTATTTGTTCTATGTGGTTTTTATATCACGCATCTTTATCCCATTCATTTCTCCATCCCTTCGCATTCCTCCTCCAACTTTGCACTCCACCCAAATATGTAAGAGGAAAAAAATTAAAAATTAAATTAAGAATAGTATCATGGAAGCTGTAATGTGTCATCTTCTAAACCTCCCCAAACAGTTCCACTATCTGGGTACCAAGAATTCAAATATATAAGCCTATAGGGGCCATTCTTATTCAAATGACCATGGTCTTTGTGGATTTAATCAACATTATCCCTAAAACAGTGAATTCACTCACATGGTTTTGTTTTCTTTTTTTCTATTTCTTTTATTTTAATCTTGAGAGTATAACTTAGTTATGGCGTTTCTCCCTTCACTTCCCTTCCTCAAGTGCCCCTTCCAACTCTTCTTCAAATTTAGAGCCCCAGTTTCACTAATTGTTATTGCATGCTTATATGAATATGTTTATATGTTTATGTTCCTAACTGTAGCCTGTTTAGTCTGCATAAGAACAACTTGTATGTACATTTTCTGAGCCACCCATTTGGTACTGGACAAACAATTGCTGTCCTCTTGGCTGCAGAAGACCACTTCTCTGCTCCCAGTTTCCCCTTATTGAATATAGTTGTTTGTAGAGTTGAAGACTTGTGCTTTTCTCCATCCAGTTTGACATATTAAATATTCTTTTTTTATTTAACATTCTTTTTGTCCTTTTACAAACCAACCACCATTATGTAACCCTTTCTATCCTCCTCCTGCTCCCCCACCACCTTTCCCCATCAAACCTTCATCCAATCCTCCGAAAAGTTAATGGCTCCCATGAAGAGTCAACAAAGTCTAGCATATCATGCTGAGGCAGGACCAAGTCCCTCTTCCTGCATCAAGGCTGAGCAAGATATCCCCCCATAGGGAATGGACTCCAAAAAAAACAAAAAAACAAAAAAACAAAAAAAACCAAAACCAGTCCCTGCACTAGGGAAAAATCCTGGTACCACTGCCAGTGGGCCCACAGACTACCCAAGCCATAGAGCTTCACCCACATTCAGAGGGTCTAGTTCAGGCCTAATCACATTCCCCAGTAGTCAGTCCAGAGTCAATGAGCTTCCTAGATTGGATCAACTTTCTCTGTGGTTTTCCCCATCATGTTCTTGACCCCTTTGCTCATATAATCCTTTCTCCCTCTCTTCGACTGGACTCCAGGTGCTCTGCCCAGCTATGGACCTCTATACCTGCTTCCATCAGTTACTGGATGAAGTTTATATGATGATAATTAAAGTGTCATCAATCTGATTACAGGAGAAGGTTAGTTCAGGCACCTTATCCACTATCATTAGGAGTCTTATCTGGGGTCATCCTAGTGGATTCCTGGGAATGTCCCTAGCACCAGGCTTCTCCATAGCCCCATAATTATTCCCCCTATCACTACCAATATTCTTCAAAATATTTCACAAAATAGAAACAGAAGAAACATTGCTAAACTCTTTTTATAAGGATACAATCACACTGATACCCAAACCACACAAAGACACAAAAGAGAGAGAGAGAGAATTACAGACCAATTTCCCTCATAAACATTGATGCAAAAATACTTAATAAAATATTGGCAAACTGAATCCAAGAATGTATGAGAAAAATCATGCACCATGATCAAGTGAAAAATGCAGGGATAGTTCAATATATGAAAGTGTAATCCATCATATAAATAAATTGAAAAAAATCACCATATCATCTTATTAGGTGCTGAAAAAGCCTTCAAAACATCCAACACTCATTGATGATAAAGGCCTTGGTTATATCAGGGATACCAGGAACATACCTAAACATAATACAGGCAATATACAGCAAGCCACCAGCCAATATCAAACTAAATGGAAAGAAACTCCAAGTGATTTCACTAAAATCAGGAACAAGACAAGGCTGTCCACTCTCTCCATATCTATTCAATAAAATACTCAAAGTTCTACCTAGAGCAATATGACAACAAAAGGAGACCAAGTGGGTATAAATTGGAAAGAAGGAAGCCAAACTTTTGCTATTTGCAGATGATACCAGGGAGCTCCTACAGCTGATAAGCACCTTCAGCAATATGACAGGGTACAAGATTAACTAGAAAAATCAGTAGCCCTCCTATGCACAAATGATAAATGGACTGAAAAAAATCAGGAAAACATTGCCCTTTACAACTTATACAAATAACATAAAATATCTTGGGGTAACTCTAACCAAATGAGTGAAAGGCCTGTATGACAAGAACTTTAAGTATCTGGAGAAATAAATTGAAGAATATAACAGAAATGGAAAGATTTACCATGTTGTTGGGTAGGTAGAATCAACATAGTAAAAAATGGCAATCTTATCAAAAGCAATCTACAGATTCAATGCAATCCCCATCAATATCCCATCACAATTTTTCACAGATCTCAAAAGAACAATACTCAGCTTCATATGGACAAACAAAAAGCCCAGTATAGCCAAAAATTCTGTACAATAAAAGAATCTTCAGAGGTAACACCATCCCTGACTTCAAGCTCTACTATAGAGCTATGATAATAAAAATAGTTTGGTATTGATATAATAGCAGACACACTGATCAATGAAATCAAATCAAAGACCTTAACATTAATGCACACACCTATGAACATTTTATTTTTGACACATTTTTACAATGGAATATGTAGAAGAATGCCAATACATCCATGTCTATAACCATGCACAAAACTCAAGACCAAGTGGAGCAAAGACTTCAACATAAATCCAGTTATACTGAAGCTGATAAAAGAGAAAGTGGGAAGTAGTATTAAATGTATTGGTATAGGAGATTACTTCCTAAATGTAACATCAATAGCACAGGCACTAAGACCAACAATTGATCAATGGGCTCTCCTAAAACTGAGAAGCTTCTGTAAGACAATGGACATTGTAAATAAGACTAAATAGGAGCCTACAGAATGGGAAAAGATTTCACCAACCCCATATCTGACTTCAAAATATATATTAAAAAAAACCCTCAAGAATACCAAAATCAAACCATCAAAATACCAAATAATGAAATTAAAAGATGGGGTAAGATTTAAAAAGAGAATTCTCAACAGAAGAATCTCAAATGGTCAAAAGACATTTAAGGAATTGATCAACATCCGTAGGTATCAGAAAAATGCATATAAAAATGATGCTGAGATACCATTTTCCATCTGTCAGAATGACTAATATCAAAATCACTGATAACAGCTTACACTGGAGAGGATGTGGAGTAAGGGGAACACTCCTCCTTTGTTGGTTGGTGTGGAAATTTGTACAGCCAGTTTGGAAGTCAATGTGGCAGGTTCTCAGAAAATCGGGGATAAATCTACCTTAAGACCCAGCAATATGTCTCTTGGACCAGAGATGTTCTATATTCTTGGTTGGGAAAATTTGGAAGGATATAACCATGCAAGTATATAGAAAATTGTCAATAATTTTGGTGATTTTACAGTTGGATATTTTATAAACTCATGAAAAATAAGATTGTCAGAACATATCAACCATCTCTGACCACCTCTTCACAGAGCATCAAGTTAGAAGAGTCTGCACTCTGTTTATGCATTTGAATAATGCTTTCTTTCAAATTGTTCCCAGAAGGTAATACATCAAGTTGCTACACACATTGGAAAATATAAAGTAAGGCTCTGTCATTAAACTGGCTCCTACTCCTAGTTTTCCTTCCTTTTTACCTCTTGATGAAATAATAAACTAAAGGGGAACAATTGGAAAGCAACAATAAAATGTGTTCAAAATTATGAATGATATATGCAATGAAAGGGTAACAAGTATGCTCAGAATACTTACACATAAGACATCTACCATAACTCCATACTAACAGGAAGGAAAAGTGATCACGTATACAAATACACTGATGCAGGACACAAACAGAGGCTGCCAACAGTATATTAACCTCTGTAGCTGGTGGGAAGTCACTGGCAGAAATGAATTTATGATCTCTCCTGCAAACCATTGGCTTATAAAAGGAACCTCGCCACATAAGTTTACAAACTTTACCAGTTTCTTGGCAGACACAAGTGTGATCTATTAAAACTGATAATCCCCCATACCTCTCAAGAAAAATATAGAGCCAACTAATTGTTTAGTATATTAGATTAGCAAACACTACAATAGCCCTAAAAAGATAGTCCAACCTTCTGATTTACATAATCATCAAGGGAAAAGAGAGAGGCAACGTCTATAGAATGACACCCTAGCAAACACTGTTAAAGTTTCTGTTAGGAGAATTGGAATAAGGAGGGGAATTTCCTGCTGTGGAGTACCATCATTATTCAGCTGAAGAAAAAAATGACAGAACAAAATCAAAACAATTTAAATTTGAATTTTAATGGGTTTTCTGTAGAAAGAAAATGGTGTTCTTGAGAGTGAAGAGAGTAGAATAAACATCAGTCAGAGGGAAAGAGCTCCAATGGGTGGAGAAATTGGGAAATTTTCACTTTAAATGATGTTGAGTTTTCCTGCTGAGACAAATTACAACCTTGAGGGTACTGATAAACTACACAATTGAAGTGAATTAATTACTGAGAGTGTTTTTAAAGAAATAATGGAGAAGTTCAAGAATGATGAAGACCAAATATAGGCAAGTACTTGATTTGAGAAGACAAAGCTTGCTTTATGGGAACTAATGTATTTTAATGTTGATTCTTACAAAATAACACAATTCTCATTAAGATGCATCACAAGTCCACAAAGAAAGATCAATTCAGAATTTCCACAGCTCCCCTCACCAATCGTTACCATGTATGCTCATCAGAAATAAGGCAGGTATAATTTATGTTTTAGGAACATGTTTCTCACCATCCTCACCTGTGGCATACATATAGGAATGGAAGCAAAAAATAAGTGGCGTGATAGATTTCAGGTTGAAATAACTCAGCGTGGTAGAAGAATGAGATAAACATGAGTTAATGAAATTTTTATCTAGAATATTGGGTGCTACTGAAAATAGGAACAAACTGATTATGTGAGAATGAAGTGAGAAGGTACAAAAAATGGTGAACCTATAAGGACAGTATTCTCAGTTTCTAATTTCTCTTTGCTACCACTCAACAACAGCAATAAGCATCCAGGAATTGCCTAGAAAATATAAGAACATAATTATATTGCAGTCTGCTACATTTGCCTCATTTTAAGAAAAGTCTACATAGCTTTGGTTGTGGCAGCAATATAAATAACCTGAATCACATTTGCATCACACATTGAAGAAAGGGGCTCAAGATGCTCATGATTCCAGACTCCAGAAGACTTGAGGCTAAGACCCTAAGTACAGGATACCATCAGCCATTAGGAGACTCAGAGACACTGATTAATATAGTCAACAGTTCTCTTACTACTGTGAAAGATCTTTCCCCTTTAAATTTTTTGTTGTGCTTTGAAGTTATAGAATCACTGTAGAAAATGCAAACATATCTATAGCACTATACATATCTTTTTTTTTTTTTTTGGTTTTACGAGACGGGTTTCTCTGTGTAACAGTCCTAGATGTCTGGAACTGGCTCTTGTAGGCAAGTTCACCATGAACTCACAGAGATCCACCTGCCTCTGCCTCCTGAGTGCTAAGATTAAACCACCAGCCAGCTTCCAACCATATCTTCTATAATTTTAGATACCATGATTTTGTTATTTCACTAATACTTTAATTTCCTATTAATATTTACTTTTTAATTTAAGATAAAAAGATTTTATGAGAAAGTAAGAATTAAGTTTGATTTTTTTTAAAAAAAAATAAGAGCCTAAAAGATTTCTCAGATATTAGGGGCAAAAAAATGGAAATGTTCTCAACTGCTATAAGGTTTATATATGAGTGTATGTTTGTTGAGAAGAAGCACCAAACCGAACAAATATTTCTTATAGTATTTTCTATAATGAAAAAGATTTGACAAATGTTCCCCCAAATTATCTGAAATGTAACTTCAAAACTGAGACCTAAAGGACAAGTTGGAGCAAATAATGCAACCTCACAGAAGGCAGAAACAACACCAATTCCAGGAGTTTATGAAGATGGTAGAATAACCTTATCATGCTCAAGGGATAGAAATGCCAATGCCACTGTGATTTGTAAAGGGGAAACAGGATATTAATAAGCTAGTCACATGGATCCATAGGACAGGGAAAGGAAAAGACAGTAGGGTTTTACTTCATCCTACACACACAGGGGAGGTTTAAAAAAGATTTTGAAAAGAGAAATTGCCTTATCTGGTAATTTTAAAATGTTGCTCATGGTTTCTGCAGATGTGGTGGCTACAAGTGGAGACAAAAGAATTGTAGAGGCAAAAATATTCAAATGTTTCTGAAGGTCTAGGTTCATCCCATTAACACATAGGCACAAATTTATCCTCTGAGATTTGGTGCGTCTCTGTGTAAAGCATAGTATCTTTATTTTGCAAAAGTCTCTCCTTGTAGATGTCTCATAAGCTATGTTAGTGTGTGAACTGAAAAATATAAAAGTCTAAATAAATGTACTTATAATTTTGGGCACATAAGAAGAAGGGAAAAGAAAGAAGAGAAAGGAGATTTAAGTCAATACCTTTCTAGTAAAAATAGGATAAGTTCAGAGTGTGATTCAAAATTTTTGTGTTGTGTTCTTATATCAAAGGTCTGCAGTGAAAATAAACAAGGGATTGAAGAATTCTGACTGATTACTAAATATAAAGAAATAGAAGGGAGATGAGAACAGGGAATTAGATTTGAGAGTAATAACAAAAGCCTTTAGTAAGCACACACTACATAAATAAATTATGCGGTTTCAACCCTGATAAGTGAACTTCGTGGATTTGCACTATGTATTTAATCATCTTCAAATAGTATGCTTTATATTTGGCTCCTTGTCTAGAATTGAGATTTAACTTCTTTTTGTAGCCTGACTAAAAGTTGTTGCTATTGGAATAATTCTCCTCTTCCTTATCACAAATAAGACAGTTGTCTTTCTCCTTTGTTTTACTTTGTTTGTTTGTTCTTGGTGTGGGATGCCAGCAGATAAGCAAGGGGTCAAAGAACAAAATCCCTTAGAGTGCTTGAGTCTGGCAGAAGCAGGGCTAGGGAAATAGCACTGATTTTGTGATGGCAGCAAAGGCAGGATGTCATCTGTACAGTCATCCTGACTTGGAGACTGGATCTTCTCTGTTCCCTGAGCCCTGAAGGTTCCTAGCAACCTTGGCCACTGGGTTATTGCCCACACTACCCTAGTATTGGCATAGCACCATGGTGAGAACTCATAACAAAAATGTTTGTCTTTTATTTGCTCAATAGTGCCCTCAAATGACACATATCACAGTCTTGGTTCTGAGGCCTTTCTTGAGCGATCGTGAAGACTCAGAAATTCATATTTGACCATCAGGTACCAATCCACCCCCCAGGAGGCTCAGTTGGTGCCACTGAGCCCTCTTCTGGAGCTGTGCAATATCATTTCAATCACATTTAGACTTTCCTGTTGGGCATATCTTGTAAGATTAACAATGTGACTTCTTCAAAGCAAATTTTAGAATACATAGGGAAAAAGGAACAGGCTATTTTGTTCCACCAGAGGTATATTCCAATTGTAAGCTGAATGTAAATTTTCTTGTCAGTTAGCAGCAATCTTGGGGATAGTTAATAATGAGTTTCTGACTTAGAGGCCATTGAGAACATTGCTTTTATGTTATTGTATCCATGAAAATCAGAGGAGGTCTCATGTTCTCCAGGCTTTACAAATATCATTCTGGAAAGTGCTATTCTAACACAGGGGGGTGCTGAAATTTTCCAGCGCAAGTCCCAAATTATATTTTCCTTGGGTATCTCTCGGTTTATAGCCATTTTTATATTTTGGCCCAAAACCCATCAGGATGCCCATGTGCATGCATGTGTGGCTGCAGAGGTACTGTTTGCTCCTCATACTCTAATCCAGGGATGTTCAGTTGTGCCTTTTAAAGTAAAAATTTTCATTACTTAAATATAATGATATCCAGAGATTGTACTCTTTTGTGCTTTTGGCTCAGGAACCAATACTGCAGCTGTGTGGGTCGGCAAGGGTAATTAGAAGCTTGCCTGTTGTAATCTAAGCACATCCACTGACTGGAGCTTGGCTTTATTACATGCTTTTCTCTAGAAAAGATACAAGTACATACAGTGAACCTCTTTCGAGACATTTTAAATGACTTGTGGCTATATATATCTTCCAGAATATAGTTTTAGGTAAAAAATAAAATGGTTCAGTGAAAAACAGCTTACAAGTTGTAGCAGATCATTTTATTTGGTTACTTAAACCCTGATGCGCTGTTAAGAGATTCAGGTGAAAATCACATGGAATGATATTCCGGTGTGAAGGACCCATCCATTCCCCGTGCATGCAAAAACAAAAACAAAAACAATCAAACAAACAAAAAAACACTAAAGCACTTCATGCTCCTTTCTGCACACTGTCGCCAAGAATGGCATGACCTTCCTGGGAGCTGAGGTGCAGCCTTAGATTCAGCGTTGGCTCAGATCCCAGGAACTGGGCTCTCTGGAAGCTGAGGACAACTCACGGTGCCCTAAAAGTCACAATAAACTAAGATTTTTCTCAAAGGCCGCAGCGCTGTCCAACCGAGGAGCTCCACATTAGGCTTTGTTGTTCCCAACGAATTAGTGTCTTCTTTGTCGCAGAATGAAATACATTAAGAACGTGCTGCTAAAGAACATCTATCTGCGTGGTGAGCTTGGCAGAGTGTAAGGTCCAGAGTCAGTGACGTGGGCTCATGTCTCAATGGTTAGGATGAATCCTAGTCAAATTATACACTTAGATTTCTACTTCTTAGAAGATACAAATAGAATCACACAGTAAGGAAGTGGCCTGATCTCATTTCATTTTTAAAACAAAGCAATGATTATTGTTACTCTTGTTGCTTTACACGTCCACAATCAGGGACATGGAGCGGTTAACTTTTTTAAAAAAGTCCTATTTCATAAAGTTGTGGAAATATATTAAGATAGTATGTGTGGAAGTTTTATATTCAATTTTTTGAGTTAGGGAGAAAAAAAAAACCATAATCTGAATGTCCAAGAATAGTTTCTTTCTTCCATGCTGATCCTCTGATATGCCACTGTGCACCCTTTATATTAAACAGGATTCTGTGCTTTGAATGCATTTCTGGTGTATAGCTACAACTTGCTTAAGTAATAACATAAATCACAAAGCCAATGGCATTCATAAGTCATAATGCAGAAAGTGAGTGAAAAGGGAAAGTAGTGAGACAGGCATTATTCTTAAATCCCCACATGGTAACATGAAATAATTTAGGCCATTTCTGGATTGCTTCTTTTAAGGATGAGGAGGAAGGGGCAGAAAAGCAACCTGGGGGGAAAATACAGTCAAGGTGGGGTGAGTCAAAATAGCACAGAGCACTAAAGGGGCAAGTCCTCATTGCTGAAAGGAATCAGCAGTTTCTGTGTTATTTGATAATTTCCTTGATTGTAGTAGACTTGAGAAAGCAGCAAAAATAAAACGGTTGCATTTGTAGGGTTCCCAATAGAGCTTCTAAAGGAGATGCTGATTATACCAAGTGATGTGTCTGGAATCCTTCGGGAGTCAAAAAGCCCAAGTCTTCATGATGATTGAATATCACCTCTAAAAGACTCAGCAATGTCACGGAATCCCAGGGAGCCTGGGGAACAAATAAGACATGGGCTCGTCCTCCCTGCTAATTCTGACAGCTCTCCCTATGAACTGAGATATATTCCTAAAGGTGGAAATGTCAGCTTGCCTCTCCCATGAAACTGATAGCAGTAAACTTTCTCCATCTATGGGAGTCCCTGGCATCTTTATTTGTTCTCATTGAGCCACCAGACACATTTATTTGTACTACTTAGAAGAATATCTAAGTACTGTCCTTGTGCTGTTCATCATGCAAGAAAAGTTATGAATTTATCTGCCTTCTCTGGACCTAACTTCTAATCCTGGCTCAATCCAGAGTGTCCACAACAGTGGTTCTCAACCTTCCTAATGCTGCAACCCTTTAATGCAGTTCCTCATACTGTGGTGATCCCCAATGATACAATTATTTTCGTCGATATTTCACAACTGAAATTTACTACTTTTATGAATTGTAGTGTAACCATCTGATATGAAGGATATCTGGTGTGTGACGCTAAATGGGTCATGACCCGCAGGTTGAGAACCAGTGACCCACAAGGTCCTTAAACTGAAAGAGCTGCCTTCAGGAACTTCTCCTTGTAAAGAAAAAGGAAAGACCAGACAGCTGCTGGACCCTGTATGAGTGGCACAAGTAAGCATGAATTTACATGATTAGTTCACATCCATTAGTCAAAATGAGGCCTGAAAACAGACCAGAAATTATATACACACTTCCCTAAACAAATTTCTGATCCTGATCTATTCTAGTTCGTACCAGCCTTCAGGAAATCCAAACACTTCCTACATGGTATAAAATAAAAATAAAACAAAATAAAATATACTGCTTAATAGTTACAAGATATTTTCTGTTTTACAATGAGGCCATTCCATATTTCCTTGGTTATTTTATGATTCTATGATCAGTTTAGTAAATATATTATTAGAAAAGGATGTGTTTTCTTTATCCATTACTGCCCTATAAAGAGATATTTCCCACATTTCCTTCTGAATTTTCTCTGTGACTGTGTTTATTGTTCCTGAAGACCTTTTATGGTTTATCTGATGTTTGAATTTTGGGTGAACAGCACCAGAAAGTGTCAGTCTGACTCTTCCTGCTTTGGGGAAGGTGCCCTTTCCATAAGACAATAGCCACTCAGCTTCTCCTTGCTGTTTGTCACAAAGAAGTTCTATGTCTATGACACAAAACGTCTGAAGTTACTGTGACCATGACCTAGCTTACACACTCGGGCTTTACTATTAATGGCAAAACTCACTTGGCCGACACACCCCAAATCTCAGTCCCTACGATCCTATAAAAATGAAGAGAACATTAGGGCCTCTGTTTCTCCTCCATTTTCTTCTCGTCTATTCATAACTCAGGCCAACAAGGCCCCTGTGATTAGGAACTCATTAGATGTGCAAATAACTATAGTACCCAATAATCTTGGTAACATTGAATAAAATGTCCTTTGTCTCCTTTAGAGGTAAACTCATTGTTATTGATGTGAAGAATACCCTAACACAAATACAGAAGTAAGTGGATCTCTGGGTCATTGTGACCTCAAACTGATTCTAAGTCAGTACCTGAGTGCTTTCCAAAAAAACAAATGAAATTATGAAATATATAAGGAATACAACAAGATATTTGCTGCCACGAACTTTACTGGAACCCTGCTGTTAAACACAATGACAAAATTTCTATCACTCACTTATGCATTCAACGATGCTCACATATACACTTAACTAGATAAGCAGGATGTCAAAGCAGGCAATATATGTGGATGAAAGCTTTGAAATGATAAAGTTCTGAAGAATGCCAATGCTATTATTTATTAAGATGCTCATATTTAAGAGAGACATATCAATGAATTAATTACAAAGATTAATGATTAAATTTAGAAAATGATGAATCATGACCTCAAGTTGCCCCTGTGCCTGTAAGATGTTTATTCTTTGGTCAATAAAAATTGCATGCAATTTTTGATAATAAAGAAATGAGCTATTGGAATTTGATAGTTCTTAAGTATGATAATTCATAGAGTTTTAAAATCTTAATGTCACACATATGTTTGTTGTGCTGTATATACTTTGTTATGAGCAAACATGTTAATTTTGGGTGCAGTTCAGCATAAGCAGGCCTATTAGCAATATTACGTTCTGTCTGTCTGTGCCAGGCATACACAGAGAGTGCCAGTGACCCTCCTACATAGGATACTCTTGTATTTGTGAGAGACAAAGATAAAGTGCACATGAACCTTAACTCTCTGAGAGCTGGGCTGAACATAGAGCATCCAGTTCAGGAAAAAGAAGTCGGCCCCACAAGTTAGAAGAAAAGATAATCCTCCAGGCATTGAGACATGACTCACCACAAACAGGTCACTCTCTTTAACACCCAAGATTTCCAGACGGAATAGACAAAGAGCAGGCAAAAATCCTCCTGACCAGAGTCCTGTAGTCAACCCAGGGGTGAATTCTTGTATACTAACTTCAGATTTTTACTCTAACCTTAACTCAGTTCTTCTGGACTTTAGAAGTAGCCGTGCACATAAAATGTTTATGGACAACAAGCTATAGAAGATGCCTCCCTGACTCCTCATAAAATCCCTTACCTTCAGTGTGCATCTAATTATACACAACATATCTTGTTCTGTTTTGAAGAGGCCTCAAGAGACTTTGTCTACAGAAATGACTCTTGTCTAATTCCTGTTTGACTTTGATCTTTAGATTATTTGGCAATTGAAACTCTGCTGATGCTGAAATCAACATAAATGATCATGTGCCTCTACATGCGCAGACATTTCTTAACATATTTATTTTACATATTTGACAGTAAATTTAATTATAATCCCATATTTGTTCATCGACTGTGTTATCAATAATATGATGGAAGATGATAATGCAATAATCAAACATAGTGAACAAACAAGTACCAGTACATATGTATGGCAACCTTGCTCTCCTACAAAGGTAAATATGTGGGGAGTGGGTAATTGTGTGTATGTGTATGTATACATATGTATGTGTATGAATACAGATGCTTTTATAATTCATATTGGGTAAACATAACACTTTACTATGAAATTAATAAACATTAAATGAGATCTAGAATAATGGGAACAGGATAGTGACTTTTATGCTAATTATTCAGTGAGTAAATTTTTATTTGATTTTCTTTTTGATTTATACCCAAATTAGAAGTTAATACCCCTTCCATCATCTCAAACCCTGTTTTCAATATAGGCCTGGTTGAAGGATCTAGTGGCAGATATTCAAAGCTACTATAAAAAGAAGACCATTTCTGCAAGCATCTCTGATGAGGAACACACAACAATGGCAGAAAAAAAGAAAAATGAGAAATGAACAGATGGGGTGGCAGAATTTTGCTTTACATGCGACACTGTGCACTTATTATTCACATGAGGACTAATTTATAAACCCAGATAGTGTTTATAAACTCCACTGTTCTAATGGAAACGAAAGCATTAATACAACCAGAGGATTCTTTACTTTCCAGGTTTTAATTAAAATCACAGGCGTTAAGAAGCAAAGTGTCTTCGTGGAATACAAGTCTAATGAAGTATTTTCCTGCCTAGCAAAGAGTTCTGTGTGCAGCCCCAGCTTTCTGGCACCAGTCATTTG
This sequence comes from Ondatra zibethicus, assembly GCA_004026605.1. NCBI lineage: Eukaryota > Metazoa > Chordata > Mammalia > Rodentia > Cricetidae > Ondatra > Ondatra zibethicus. The sequence continues at coordinate 25,089 of PVIU01009142.1, forward strand.
AAAATCCAACCCCTTTGTAACCAGAAGAGCTCTCTCTGAAAATTACAAAAGCACAGTACAACACTTTATTTTCACATAAATACGGTGGCCAAGTAAGAGTCAGGGAAATTGATGGCAAGACATAAAGAACACACACACACACAGAGGGAAGGGCTTAATTGTTTAATTGTTTACCTGTAGGACTAGCAGCAAATAAGTTTGTTTTTTAAAGTACAAGAAAAAATCTTGAAAAGAAAAGGCAAGGCATCAGTTTGGAAAAGGAGATGAGCGGTTTCAGCAAAGGCAGTGCTAAGTGAGACAATTAAGGGAGACGGAAAAGGAGAGAGTCATTCAGACAGGCATCACATGAGCACAGATGAACAAAGAGACAGTTTTGAAACCACAGGGTAGAGGAAAAGAACTGAGAGTTCTAGGGAGCAGACAGGACTCAAATGCCCACCTTGTTACTGGGACTCCACCCAAAGTCTTCCCTTCTTTCCCTAGAGATATTCCCTAGCTATGCTTTGGGAAATGGATGTTCTACCGAAACTAAGCTGGCTTTCTTGAGAGGCAATGGAAAGGAACAATACACTATAGATTCAGTCGAAGAGATATCTAGCTGCTTTGTTTAGTGATAGTGATAACCATAGTGGATAATGATGGTGGTTACAATAATGACACAAAACATAAATGATAGTATTATATGGAAAATACTAAGAAGCAATGCAGTTTTAGACAATATTCTGGGTGTTTTACAATATCTACTTCTAACAAAAATAACAATTCTGGAAGGTAGACCTTAATAAACATTTAATAGTATAGGAATATAAATCACTCAAATTAAATAACAATTGACTGTCAGACTGTTTTGAGAGTGGGTTTAAAAGAATAGGACTTAATATAGCAGCATCCTGGTTGTGTCTTAGTCATATATATATATATATATATATATATATATATGTGCGAATATATGAATAATTATTCTCTCTCCTCTCTCTTTGTGTCTCTCTGTCTCTCTCTGCTCTATCTCAGTCTCTCTCTCCCTCTCTATCTATATTTCTTTCTGTGTATACAAAGGCAATAGGTATTGAGATGAACTGGTAGATATTGAATATGGAGATAATGTGTAGATGCATACTGAAAACACAATTTTTCTTATCTCTATTCTTACTATATTTTAGAAGACATTAAAGCCCAAGTGTCACAAACTGTGCTCTAACCTATGAAAACTAGGTAAGCAAAGGATGATTTTATTCTTGTCACTGCAGGGAAGCAGACTATAGCATTATGTATTCTTTGCCATTAATGCAGGAGATCTGCTAACCTTCGAATGTTTACATTTTAAAATAACATGCCAATTACAAAAGCCAGCAAATACACAAAGAAAAGGTGAAAATTAACTTTTTTATTCTTTGCATATATCTTCTCAAATTTCAGTCAATCATAGTTTATATGTCTGAAGCCCATAAAACCAGTGAGTCACTTTTCTTTATACAAGCATATATGAATATATATGATAAAACCAAATTTTAACAAATTAAGTAATTAAATCAGACCATTTAAGTATATCCTTTAAGTTGTGTATAAATATTTTTCAATTTCTTTTTTGATATTGTTTTAAATGATATGGTATATATTCTTTTGAATATTTACTGTGGAGAGGGTACCAAAACTGCCTGTCCCCTGTAATCAGATTAATGACTACCTTAATTAATTGTCATCATAGAAACTTCATCCAGTAAATGATGGAAGCAGAAGATCCAGAGCTAAGCAGTGGGCCAAACTCCTGGAGTCCAGTCATAGAGAGTGAGGAGCAGTATTCTGAGATAATGGGCCAAGACCATGAGGTGATACCCACAAAAAGAGCTGACTCAAGCTAGTGGGATCTCACTGACCCCAGACTGACAGTTGGGGAAGCAACATAAGACCAAAGTAGGCCCTCTGAATGTGGGTAAGAGTTCTGTGGCACGGGCAGTTTGTGGTGCCACTGGTAAGGGAACTGGGGTTTATCCCTAGCACATGAATTGGTTGGCTCTTTGGAGCCCATTCACTATGGAGGGATACCTTGCTCAGCCTAGACACAGGGGCAAGGGCTTTGGTTCTGCCTCAAGTGATGTGACAGACTTTGTTGACTCCCAATGGGAAGCTTCATCCTCTCTGAGGAGTGGATGGGTTATGGTGGGGAAAAAGTGTGGGGGGGGAGGATGGGAGGGAGCAGGAACTGGGATTGATATGTAAAATAAGATTGTTTTTTAAAATAAAAATAATATTTACTGATATTAAAATATGTTTTAGTGAAGGAAAATTGTATTATTTGTGACATGCTAGATATTATGTTATATACACATACATAAACACACAGAAACAGATATGTTATTCTTCATAGAACTTTGCAATATAGAAATCTTATTCCCATTTTACAGCAGATGAGACTGGGAAACAGAGATGGACCAACTGATCAAAGACTGGAAACTTCTGAGTGGTACAACCAAGGTGTATACCTCAGAAATATTTTTCATGCTCAGAGCATTTCTTTGATTAAGAAAATAGATGATGTCGAATAAATCTTTGAACAATATGAATGATAAAAGTGAATAACCCTATTTGAGTCAAAAAATAAAGATTTACTTAAAGATGATTAAATTTCCTATATGAGTCTCAGAGTAATTCTAGCCTCAAAAATATGTTTCATGATATCATTAGAACAATGACACTGACATCTACTATAATCATATATATGTATATATTTCATTTTGTTCATTCAGGACTACTCTTAGTTTGTACTGTTCATCTTCTAAATACTATAGTTTGGAAGGGGCTTACAATTAAATGCATTCTTCCTGATGCTGAAGGAGGTGAAAGTATGGTTAATATCAAATGTGTTATTGTGCTGTTGACTAGGAAGGAAGAGTCATTTTCTATCTTTTCTGTCCAGTACTTACTTTCTAGATGTATGGAATACAATTGACAGTTCACACAGATACTGTCAGGATCAGAAGAAAGGAAGTGGGAATCCTGTTAGTAGAGGAAGAACACACAGTGTTGCTGCTTTCCCTTATTAACACAGAAGCTCAAGGATCCCTTGTTTGTTAATTTGAAAGAGGATGGTCCTCAAGGGCTCATATACTTGAGTGTTTGATTCTCAGTCAGTGGAACTGTTTGGTAAGGGTTAGGAGGTGTAGTCTTATTGGAGAAGGTATGTTACAGAGGTATCAACAGCCCAGGCCAAACACAGTCTCCTCTCTCTCTCTCTCTCTCTCTCTCTCTCTCTCTCTCTCTCTCTCTCTCTCTCTCTCTCTCTCTCTCTCTCTCTCTGCCTGTATATCATGATGTACAGGACATAAGATTTTCACACTGCCCCAGTGCAATGCTTGCCTACTCCCATGTTTCCTTCCATGATGGCCATGGACTAATTCTCTGAAAATATCAGTAAACCCCAATTAAATGCTTTTTTCTATAAGTTGCATTGGTCATGATATCTTGTTTTAGCAATAGGCAAGTAACTGAGAAACTTTTTCTCCAGAAAGCAACCCTTGTGAATAAAGGTAAATGCAAAGTTCACAGAAACCCATGGATTTTGAGGATCTAACTTACCCAGAGGAGAATTCACTATGCTTGTAAGGTCAAGGTATTTATTCTATATAATTTAGAGGGAAATGAACAAAGAAGCAACAATTTGGGGGCAGAGCAGGGAGAGTCTTTCCAGACTGCCTCTTCATTTTGCTTTAGGTGGTACAAAGTTGTGTGGTTTTCTTCATGTTTTTAAAGTCAAGTAACATGATTTCATAGCCATTTTTTTGTGCACGTGCCAAGATGGTTATTCTGTTACCCTTTTGGAAAATAAAGGAAGGTAATATGACACTCAGATGCAATATATTTTAGTATGTAGTAGGAGTATGTTAACAACTTTCTAGATATGTTTTCCAAGGAGATGAGCAAGATTAAGCAGCAAAACCAGAAAGAACGAAGAGAAAGCTGTGGAGGGGGCATTAAATTGAGATCCAGCACAGGTGACAGATGTGAGTGGTTTGGGAAAACACTTTCTTCATCTTTCCATTTCATACCTGGATGCCTTCAACAGTTTTATGGACCCTTCCAATCCCCTACCCTACCTCCAGTGAATGTTTTATGTAATGTTGGCCTATCATTGTGCCAGCATGATGAATATGGCAGGCATGCTGCCAATATTCACCCCAAGGAGGGGTGTCAAGGCCAACAACTGAGAGAACGGATGGGAATCATGTAAACATACCCTTTGAAGGTAAACTGGAATAGAAACATCAGACAATAAGACATCAGCCTCAGACACTTTGTGCAGGGCCTGAATCTGCTAATGCCACAGAGAAGACTGTGGATGAAGGAGCAACTGTCACGGTTATAGATTCTCTGGAGGGTGCAATAGAGGTAGTAGTGACAAAGCCACCTATCAGCCACACTGGAAATGATGGATGAGCCAGAAAACCCAGGCTGTGGAGCCCAGCCTCTCTATTGAATCCATTTGTTATTTCTGATCTCTCTCAGTCTCTGTCTCTGCCTCTCTCACACTGCAGCTAATCAGCAGTGATAGATGAGGGCAGATATCTACTCTTCGCTTCAGGCTCCCAATTGTATTTTCCTTTGCTTGTCACTAGGTCTATCATCCATATCTCAATGAGTCCTTTATTAAAATACACAAGGAGGCAAACTGTTTCAGAGAATATTTAGTGAAAAGCTCCTAAGGTTGTCAGGAAAAGGTTGGAAATGAATGAAAGACCAAAAGATTTCACTGTTTTGTTATCAAATGAACAGAGAAAAGGAGTTTTCAGAATAAGTGTGCAGAATAACCAGGGTTGAATATTTAGAGGAAGTTCGAACACAATTGCAGTGAAATTTGCTAGAAATAGCATGACTTGGCAAAAATCTTGTACCCATGCCTGTGTCCCAGTTGAATTGGATGCAGTTATTGCAACTGGCTTGTTAAGGCAGTGCAGTCACCACTGTGATTGTGTTTACAGGACCATGCCATGTGCATAGCTGTAGGAACATGCTTTAAAAGTTTCTCTCATTTTTATCTAACATCAACGAACAGGAATCAATAAGTAAAGTTGTAAACTTAAAAGGGTAGCCGAGTCTGTAAATACAGACATTCAGTGCTTCGGGTTGGCTTGGATTCCTCTTTAGAACCAAGCCACATGGTGGATGCTCAAAACACTGGATCCAGCATCAGCATGTGAGGGCAAAACAGCTTCAAAAGAATCAGCCATGAAGAATACTTTTGTCCTAACAGATTTGCCAGTGCACAAAGCTATTATTTTAAATTGAGAGGCTGAAATTTGTGGATGGATGGTGTTGCTGCTGAAAATGGCAATGATACTGACATCAAAGACTATCACAGCAATGGCACACACTACCAGGTCTCATTTTCCTCACTTAACTCATATAACCCATTTAGCTCATCTACTGACACCATCTATATTTCCATGACTTAGAATCATGAACTTCTAAAAGTAATTTAAATCTATACATTTTCCAACTACTATTTTGAATAGGCATTTTTAGAAGCAGGCATTGATTTTCATTCTTTGTTTTAACTTTTTATAGATTCTTTGTAGGTTTAACATCAAGCACCACAATCTCACTTATCTCCCCATGCTGTGAGACAATGGTCTTTAACCCTGTAAAGATTTGTCGTGTATTGGTTTAATAATGCACTGATTGGCCAGTAGCCAGACAGGAAGTATAGGAAGGGTGACCAGAACAGGAAAATTCTTGGGAAGAGGAAAGGCTCAGTCTATAGTCATCAGCCAGACACAAAGGAAGCAAGATGAGAACATCTCACTGATAAAAGGTACCAAACCACATGGCTAACACAGACAAGAATTATGGGCCAATTTAAGATATAAGAATTAGTTAATAAAAAAACCTTATCTAGTCGGCCAACCAGTTTATAATTAATGTAGACTTCTATGTGTTTCTTTGGGACTGAATTGCTATGGGACTGGGTGGGACAGAAACCACTGTCAACATCCCCATACATTTATATCTGGCTTCTCTCCTTGCACAACACCTTTAAAAATTAAATTTAAAAATTCTCATCTTGGAAGCTGTACTGTATCATCCTTAGTTCATACATTTTTATTTGCAAATGTTCATTGTGATGAATCATTGGTCTGGGTCAAGACCTCTGGCTTCTGCTACACTATCAATGCTGGATCCTCACTGGGACTCTGCTTGGATATTCTATTGTTGCATTATGTCATGGGGATCCTGCAGCTTCAGATCTGCAGGCCTACCCCTTAATGTGCTCCTGCAATTCATAGGTGGGGTGGAAGGTGGTGTTGAGGTGGACCAACTCATAGACCTGGATATGGACATGGGTTGTAACTGAGTTCATCAGCCTGCCTGCTCTCCTGCACCCTCACCACCAGAGAGCATTCTCCAGCACTGTCTCTGCCCCCCCCAACTAACCCAATGTCTCAGGGAACAAGGGGCAGGGCAATTTTTTCTGCTTCCAGGCCTTTAGGGCCTGTTCACCTGCGCCTATACCAGGAGGACCAGATCTATTGTGTTGCCCAGGTGAGAAGGAAGACCAGCACTCAGGAGTGCAGCAGCTATTAGGGGGCATACCAGTCTCCTGCTCTAATGACCTCGGGGACAGCTCTCTGACTACTGCTGGTGCGAGGGGTGAAGGAGGAAAGGCCATCTTTCCTTGGCCCAAAGGCCACTGCATGGCAGACAAGTTGTGGTATCTGTTCTCCCAGGCTCATGTCCTGGGGTTGGCTCACTCAAGAAGTAGGCACTGTTATTTGAAAGACTCCATTTTATATTAAATACATAATATCATCATCATGTATGCTTGGCAATGCTTAACCATGCATGGGCAGCCCTTTTATGGCAGTTGTCCAGTTGTTGTTTCCATCCTGAGCAGCCCTAGATGCTTGTGTTATTGTCACACCCAAGGTTCCATGGGTCTCCTGGTAGCTTCCTCCTCCATGGCAAGAATAAGATGACCAGCTAGGTCCTCTGGAAAACTTGGAAATTTAGTACATGGTGGAAAGAGGTCCAGCTGGTTGGTTAAAGTCTACCACATGAGAGGAAGAAACACGGTAAGTTGTCCTCATCAACTCAGACCATGAGACCCAATATTAAATACAAGTTATCTTTATATACAAATAATCTTTTGACTTATTTCAAAATTGAAAATAATATTATATCATTTTCCCATTTCCTTTTCATTCCCCCAATGTCCCCCATATTCCCTCACTCTTATTCTCTCTAAAATTCATGGCAATTTTTTAAAATTGTTATTATATACATATACATACATACACATAAATAAAATCTGCTTTGTCCTTAAAATGTTATTGGTGTATATATTGTTTCAGGATTGACCACTTGGTACTGTATAGCCAAGTAGGACCTCTTCCTTAGGTAATTCTATTTTCACCATTCTTCACATTCTTTAATTGCCTTAGGTTTTTGTCTACGGTTAGGCCCTTGAGAGATTTCCCCATTTATTGTATCCATTAGAAATATACTGTTGAATTAAATATGGAATAAAATGACTGGTTGTTCTAACTGGCAACACCTCATTAAAATAAAATGATTAAAGGAATATACCAACTTTTATGGTACATGTCGGTATTGTTGTGATTTTACTATCAAAACATTAAGTTTTTAAATTAAAAGAAACTTTACAATTAAAAATGAGAAATATAAGACATGTGTTCTCTCTTTGTACCAAATCAGGAAAATGTGTGTTTCCATATTCTAGAATTCATAACTGACCTCACATAAATTATATGTCTATATACATAGAATATAGTCTATGTCAATTAGTTTCATACGTCTCCTGATGGCTAAATAGGCAATATGGTAGGGATATATGTGAGTGAACTTTCATATTTAAAAATTTTAATATCTCTGGACTATTGCTGTAACATTTTGGATAGCATATAAGATACTCAAACGGCTTCACCAGATAGCTTTAATACTTCTGTTAACTTGAACTATCAATTTGTTAGCAGTAGTGTTTATCTAAAAAAAACACTTTAAAAGATTATACTGATCTTATTAGGCAACTAATACTATAAAATTTCAATTCAACACTGTAAATTAGAAAAAGAAAGTGAATGAAACCCATTGGGATTGAAGGAATCTGTGCCTGAGTCTCCTAGCCAACATGAAATCTGCTACCCTGTCAAAAACTATTTGACAAAAAACAAAAAAAAATTTCCCTGGCAATAGGTATAACTGTATAATTGCAATAACTATCGCTCCCTTTAGTGCAGCTATTTAAATTGCTTCAGTGGTCATATTTTCAGCTGAAGATTTCTGTTGCAAGCAACCTTTATAAGAGAAGAAAAAGAAACCAGTGTAGAGCAAACAATTTGATCACCAGTCCACACTCTAATCTGAAATCATAAGTAACTGAAACTTTGACATGAATTAAGAGCTTAGATTCAGAAGCCTGTTTCCTATACTTCAGGACATAACTACATAAACAAGTCAAACAATTCAACATTATGGTCCTTGATTATCAAGCAGCATTTCAATTCTTAATTCAATAGATTACTCAACCCTAAATTTTGTTTTAATTGTATGAGACACCTTCTAAGCATTATTCCTACACATAAAATCTAAGAGTTGCATATTCACAGTGACTCCCCCTCATTCTATCAGGGTGACATCATTTCCAAAGAACTATGAACTTACCCAAGCAACATGAACCTGAAAAGGCACCATCCTTCAGTTGTTGTACCCTGTAGGCACAAATGTTTGGATAAATATCGACATTTCACCCTTCATCAATGCTAAAATTTAGCACCGCATTCCTACAAAAAAGGCTCATGTCTTCAGCCTTTTTCTCATTAATCCTATTACTCTTGTCTTTATGAGCTCTCCTAGTCCTGTTCACTCCCTCTGGGCCTTAGCTGCAAATGAGATTTTACATCTCAGTGTAAAATAACCCGAACATTTTTCTATAAAATTAAATAAAAGTCCCCCATCCTGGCACTACATGCCTAGAATCCAATTTCTGCAACCAATGTCTTTCCCAATGCCTCATTGTCTTCTTGCCATCTCACTTTTCTTAACAGTAAGAGAATTTTTTTTTGCTTTTGCATTCAAATGGTTTCAGGGTATGGAAGGAGAGTAATCTGATGGTGAGCACAGACAGTGGACAGCAGAACCCTAGAGCTTCGCACCATTCTTCTGAAGATGTTGTATGGTTAGACTGAGAAGCTAATCCTGGCAATAACTCATGCATTTCATGCATAGCTTATTATTTAATATTAATACCTTTACATTGTCTCTGTCTCAACATAAGTACATATTAAAGAGAGACAGAGACAATGTAAAGGTATTAATATTAAATAATAAGCTATGCATGAAATGCACAGTGATTTTCGTGTGTGTGTGTGTGTGTGTGTGTGCAAGTATGTGTGCATATGTGTGCACACACACACGCCCTACAAAGGGTTATCCTTCAAAAGGTCTGAGACTTTCTTCAGTAAAAGGCAACTCACACTGAAACACTCTGGGAGGCTGGCAGTTTTAAGGAATTTTATGTACAGAAGTGTTCTATCTTGATGGGCCCAGTAACATGTACATGAGCCAAACAGAGGCCAGGACATTGGGAGATCCTCATGGGATTCTATTTAGTATGTCTACATTAAGATTGTCATTAGTAGAGACTTAGTGTTCTTTTTATAATCCCAGGTAGCATTAAGCTCCTATAAATAGTAATATTTAAGAAAATAACAAGGAAATGATTCATTCAAATACTCTGCAGCCTCTTCAAGATGTTTAAATTTAGATCACAGGTGTAGTGATAATAAAATTCAGCTTTCTAAAGACATTCTTATATATAAGCCAGCAATAGACGGTGATGGATTAATAACATGGGAAATATCAAACACATCATAATGTTGTAAAAATGATAGTTTATCATCTTAGACATTATCTGAACTAAGAAATAACACCTTTTTTTCAGATTCCAGAAATTATGTTTGAGAACCATTTTTTTTCTTATACCTACACTTAGGCTAATATTGTAAAAATGGCTTACAAAGGAAAATTTACACAGAACTACAAGCACTAATATCTTCAGAAGATACCATGGTATGATGCTAATGCGGAAAAGGGGGCAATGGGATTTTGGGACGTTGGGGGAACTGGCAGAATTTTACAAATAATCAAAAGATTTCTTGCTTGAGCAGAATTAAATACAAATCATGCAGTAAAACTATGGTTTTGACGAATCACTTCTCAGAAATCTCTAAGGAAAAGGACACCCCAAATTGTGACTCTAAAACTTCATGATTATACTATTAGTAGTTACAATTACATAGAGTATCAAATATTAATATGGAGATAAATAGCCACACTGACAATTAACTAGACTTACTAGATTCTTTTTGTCCTTTAGGAAATTATTGCAAACTGTAGTAATTTCTGATTAGCTAACAAATAATTCTAGGCCTGAGAATACAGTTTAGAGGTAAACCCAGATCAGATAGTGACCAGTGGCCAGTAATAAGGATCTGGGTAAAATTCCCCAGCACCTCAAAAAAAGGTAATAATTTTATTCATATGTACTACTATCAAGAAAATATAAGCTCATTGGAAGATTTATTTTAGAAAAACACTCTAACCATAAAAACACCAAACAAAGAAGGTTGAATGTGTGTTTGTATATAATTTATAAAGGAAGAGCTGGCTGTATGTATCAAAATCTCTAAAATTCTGCTTGGTATATGAATAAATTGGCTCCTGATATCATTTCTGTGTCATCACCAGTCAACAGAAATGCACTGAAACTCCTTCACAGAGAAAAGAATACAGGTTTTTTTTTTTGACAAAACTTTTCTTTTAAACAGCAAAACAAATGGTCAAGGGATATATAATTTCATTACAAGACAGATGTAAATCTGAAGTAATATCAATCAATAATAACAAATATGTATAAGTCACATAAGCACTGTTAATAGTTTTAAAAACATCATTGCCAAGGGCTTTCTGGGCTTCATTCATAGTGAGATATAATTGTGCAATATTTTTGGATAGTAAAGGCAAATTTGAAATATTCTCAGGTTAAAAAATATTGTGCTCTTCTTTTTTAAAATTTTTTTCTCTGAAAATCTGGTTTGAATGGATTTGCAAATAGTCTTCAGTTCTAGCTTGAACTAGCCTGTCATGATTCCATGCCCCTTCCACAAAATAAAGGGCAGATCTTAGCTATGGTAATTTCCTCTTCAGAGTGCTACTTTTCAAAGATCATGTCATCATTCCAAGCAGAGAAAGCATGTGTCAGGCAAGCACAGATGAATATTTGTAAACTGACTCCTTATCCACTGATAATGGTGAATCCCTACTTTTGAATGCCAAATCCTCAGAGGCCAGGAGAACTTCCAAGAGCTACCGATCAACTACTATGTGGCATCTCCCATTTTGTCTTCCTAGAAGCCTTCCAGCATTTGCCCTTACCGTCTCTACCCTGGGGAGTTTCCTTCTGCTAGAGGCAGGTATATATACATACCTTACCACGTCTCATTTTAAAACCTGTCCTAATACTGGCCGTCTTGCCTTATATCCTCTGGCTTCTTCCTCCTAAATCCCAACCTGCTTTGGCCAAGGCTTAATTAAATTCCAATCACTTCTTGAAAGCTTAGCCGGCACCAGGTGGTGGTGGCGCACGCCTTTAATCCCAGCACTTGGGAGGCAGAGGCAGGCGGTTCTCTGTGAGTTTGAGGTCAGCCTGGTCTACAAGAGCTAGTTCCAGGACAGCTAAGGCTGTTACAGAGAGAAAACCTGTCTCGAAAAACAAAATAAAACAAAGTTTAGCAGGCAACTCCAGCCCTCACTGTTCTTTGCATTTCTACAGAACATAGAACATAGAGTGCACATGTCTAAAACTGAGAGGAAAATGTTTGATCTAAGCATTTTAAATTTCTCCCTAAATATGCAGTGATCTATAAAGTGACCTCATACTTTTAAAAGTCTTTGGCTATTTCACTGTACATAGGTTTTCAACTATATAGCATATTTGAAAAATAAACAATGTTGATTCTGACCATTTAGAGCAATTCTCTAAGAATGTGGTCAGAATCAAGACTAACTTGAAATATTGAGATGGGAATCTTGTCTTATATGGATTTTTTTCATAATTTAGATCTATCTTCTTCTTTCACATTGGAATAAAGACCTGAGAAACCAACAAAGTTGGTGGGGATGATGAAAATATCCTGTGCTGACTGAAATAGAAATTTTCTCTCTTCAAACTGACCTCCACTTTTCATACTGACCTGTTGCTTTCACGTAGACATTAAAATTTGGATACTGTCATGACTCTTTATACTGTATGATTTTTACCTCTTTTCTACAGCAGATACTAGGCTCATTACTAATAGTTAAAATATACCTAGAAAACCACCAATTTCAGCAAAATAAAGGTAAACACCTTTCAGAGTTCGCAAATAAAAGGCATGAATAATAAATGCACTCCTGAACGTCGTGTTTATTGAAAACAAAACAAATAGAAAATGAAGAGTATCACCTTTCTAGATCTTATGACTTCATGGGTCTCCGTGTTAATGAATCCTCAACCTTCTCCTCTCTATAGGATAGCGATTTCCTTTACTTCTGAATTAAAATGTCCTCAACTTAATTATAGGAGGATGCCCTCATACGGAATGGACAGATAAGTTAATGCTGCTTAAACCAGCTCAATGGGAGTTCTTTTACACTGGCTATTGCCAACATACAATCCAAACCTAGCCCAGCTTAACTAATTTTACATTTAGTTGTTATTAATGCATGATAAGCCATGTCTGGTGTGACAAATTGTAATAACTATTAAACCATTTGCCCATCCAATATATCTGATTAATCATGACATACCATGTGACAAAGACAAACCTCTCAATTCTTTAAACCAAAGCAATGTGAATCGAGACTAGACTAAGCCCAATATTTCTCACTGGTATTAATGAATCTGACTCCAGCTTCAGAGTGCCGAAGTAGGAGGAGGCAACAGAGTCCCATTACTTTTACTTTTACTTTTAAGCTCCTCATGGGGCCAAGTACCTCCTGACCAAAAGACAATGCCCTCGCAGCTATGTGTGTAGCACAGGCAGGTCTTTGCAAGAATACAGCTGCAAAGAATGATCCTGAGACATTCCCAAAGGAAAAGCAAGTAAAATCAATCAATGGTGCATACTTGATAATAAATGTGCCCGGTTCAGGTTCTGATGAGCAAGGACTGATGAGAACAAGTGAAGACCAGTCTGAATGGACTCAGAGAAGTATCTACTGTGGTATTCAAGATTTTAAAGAACAAGCTGTCAAAAATGCTCACTATGTTGCTGATGTAACCAGCTCCCAGTACTGATATCATGAGTATTTCCCTCCTTTCCCTACATTTTGCCCTAGAACTTTGACATATCTACACAGACCAACATTATGCACACTCTTCTCATCCATCTTCCATACCTCTCAACATATTAAATCTATGATAGTAACCTAAAACATTCATTTTATGCTCTATTTAATATTTCTAAGATATGTCAGTTACTGGAGCAATAAAAGTGTTAAGTGCATGCCGTTGTTTAGTGTTGGCTCTTTTTGCTGTATGTCAAATAACCAGAAAATAATTTTACAGAGCAAGCTTTAGAAATCCACATAGAAAAAGATTTTAAAAATATATTATATTGTGTTGTTTTTGATGAGCTCCTGTTTCTATTGGGAACTCACTTTTGCATACGTTAATTAAATAAAGGCATTAGAAGCTGCATTGGCAGGGCAATATTAATTAAGAAATTTTTATGAAGAATTACTTCCATAAGAAAAAAGTTCAGAAGTAGTTACTATTCCTAATATAATGGCAGTAAGGAAATTCAAATGCAGTCTCATGGGTCTGGCCTGTGGGTGGTCATACCTTTTTACAGTACGTTTTCATGGACTATAGTCAAGGTATGAACTTTTCTTTAATGCATAAATACAGTAAATGTGACATCACTTCTGAGATTAAGTTACATCATATGGAAAAAACTGAATATAAGTGACAGTCACATTATTACATTCCATCATATAGCACTCAGTTTTGGGAAATAGGTACTAGACATACTCTCTGTGAGTTTGATGAAGCAAGTGACCATGCCAGGAAATATACCCAACAAAGCTCTGAGGCTAGCACCCAGCTAAATGCTCGACCCTCCACCATATAACTACAATGAAACAAATTTAAGCACAGTGCCAAATTATCTTGAGCATGGACACTTTCTTGCAGATTGTCCCAAGGAGAATTTAACTCACAATGTATATAATCTTTGATAATAAGTTAGGTGGTACACCCCTCCTAACCATCTGAAATGTCTGTGTTTAACAAATATACATATATGTGCACATATATATATATATATATATATATATATATATAATCAAAGAAATAGGCTTTCAAATAGAAAATGGGAAAGCATATGAGCAATTTGAGGGAGTACAGATGGAAGGAGCTGGAAGGAAGAAATGGAAGGGAAAGTTGATATAATTCTAGTTCCATTAAAAAACATTTAGAAAAGAAATCTAGGGTGGTGGTATCTCCAGCAAAAATGAAGTAAAATACATTGCTAAGAAGTTCAGATTTTATTAAATAGAAAGAATTACTAAGTCAGAATATGTAAAAACTCAATAAATTATCTTTTTTCTACTAAAGGATCATACAAACACACATACACAAAATCGAGTATATCTCAATTAGAACCTTATATTATCAATAAAAAAATAGGTACATGTTCAAGTTGTCATCTTTGTATTGAGGTAAACAGAAATAAATAACTTAAATGTTTATTTGTAGTATGTTGATACTAATATGAAGCATACATTGCTTTCATCATGAAAATACCCTGAGATTTTGAACTCATGAACAGTTGAGACATCTTGGATTCTCTAAAATCTTTGCCTAAAATACAAAATTTATGATAGAACAGTTAGCAGTCTGGGCCACAATATTCTACCCAATTTTACAGAAGAAAAGACCAAGTTCTGAAAATATTAAATAAGTCACTTGAGGTCATTTCTTTAGCTAACTACAAAAGAATCTTAAATATAGCTTTTGACTTCTGAGCTAATATTCCTTATCACTGCAATCCAAGGCAGAGACGTGCATCTTCTGAGCCTGTTGGTTCTGAATAAGAGAGCTGAAGTTGGATATATAGCAAATATAAATGGTGAGAACATCTTAGGTGGCTGTTTGGCTTAACTATTAACCCCAAATCATCTGATATGAAGTCACTTACTTTCATTCACATATGCATTGTTTTAAAAGTAGCACTTGCAGATACGCTGCCTCTCAAGCCCAATACCACAATATTCAAAAATTCTGGGCAGCGTAGCAATAAAAGCTGTATCTGAGAGGATAAAACCATGGAGGTAAAGGGTAAAAGGTTCAGTTAATCCATGGAAATGTCACCATCAGTAGGGATCTTTGTCTAAAGGTTAAGCACCACAGACCAAGTGTCAGATGAATAACAGCAGCCAGAATGGCTAAATCAACCTGGTGACAAGTATGTTAATAGACCCTACAGTCATGTGGCCCACAGTCTAGAAAATGAGGTAGTCATGTCATACATGTGGTTTTCATATTGTAATATATAAAGACTGCATTTGAATGTGCCTTATGATAAAGGGACAGACTTTTTGAACTCAGAACATGGCATTACGTTTCTGTCTTTTTTCTGTCTGTTCCATGTAATATTTGAAGCCTTCCATATTTTTGGCTATCTGTAGAATTTTAAAGTTACTTCATCACCATCACGAAGACATTTGAATGTGTGGCTTATTTGTTAGAGGGCCATCTGGAAGTGCAGAGGAGATCACATATATGCAAAATGTTTAGTACAGCATCGAAAGCATAAATTATTCAATTTGAATTTTATTCTCACTTTTCCTACAGAAAACAAGTATTTACTCAAAGCTTCTGGGACATTTGAAAGAGGGGAAAGAAGTGATTCCATAGTTTAAAAAGGTTTGAGTGTGCTGGGATTCAGAGAGCGTTGTTATTGGTGGAAATCTGTAAGTCCAATCAGTCATATTTCAAGATGTTATGACTAAAAGGAGGGTACCCATTCGAGTCTGCTTTGTCCAAGCATGGCCAAGAGCAAAGATCCATTCCATACTCTAAGACAGTGAACATTTTAGCAAATGAAGGGGAAAATTGAACTCAAGTCAGAAAGGGAATACAAATCTTCTTGTCCAGTATATACTTTTTAATCAATAGGGTGTTGTTCCAAGACTTTCATTCAATGTCACAAAGCTCGCTAGGGTTTTTGCCTGGGTAGACAGGTCACAGCAAGTTCTTATTTCAAAGAAGTCAGAATAAAATCTGCCAGCAAGAAACAGAGAAAATGACATTGGTAAAAAGATATAGCAACCTGAAAACATGAAAAATATATAAAGTATTATCTCCCATCTTTGGATCAAATTTAGAACAGAAAGAGAAAAAAACCAAAGGTATTTTATTAGCAGATCTGTCAACTACTAAGAACTTTATATGTATTACTTCTCCAGATTTCTCTCACAGTTCAAGTATATGAATGCTAGGAAAAATAAACAGAGTTAAAAATCACATGCAATACACCCCGCCACAGATCACAGCTTGCTTTGTTAGGCAATGTAAGTATATGAGGAAGGCTGTCATTAAGCCCAGCATGGAAGAAGGTAGAGCTTGGGCCACAAAGTAGAGATGTCACATTTCATATCCCTTGAGCAGAATGCTGGAAATATACAAATTTAAAAATGAAAAATAAAAACTTTAAATTCATACACATTTTAGGTTTTATCATAACTTTCTCTTTTCTTTTATACCTGCACTCGTATTCTTAGGATGGCTTATTGTACTTTATGGAATAGGAAGGTATTCAAATGAAGATTAACAAATGCTCTAAGTGCTTGAATTCATGGCCTACTCAAATTTCAGATGCAAATGTTTTGAAATTTCTTAATACCTAGAAGCATCCAAAAATTGTATGACATTTAGGAAGAATGGTCCTATGCAAAACTAAGTTAAAAATGTCACCATCACAAGATTAAGTGAATACTCTATCTTTGTTTTCACTTGCATTTTTCTCCTTGAACAAGTAAATCCATAGTCAGGATACTGATGATTATTTTTTCTAGATTCATAGACCATATTACCATTAGACAAATATTCTTTTAAATCATTTTAATCACCTTTCTCTTTTTCTCTCTATTTTTGTTTTCTAAATGTACTCTGTAAATTATGGTCAGTGACTGTCATTATTGAGTGTTGTTCAGCCCCTTGTAAAAATATTTTAGAAGGCAGGGTTTTTTTTTTTGTTTTTTTGTTCATTTGTTTTGTTGTTGTTCCTGTTCTTTTGTTTATTTGTTTGTTTCTGTAGCTTTGGAGCATGTCCTAGAACTAGCTCTTGTAGACCAGGTTGGCCTCAAACTCACAGAGATCTGACTCTGCAGTTTTCTTTACATGGTTACTATGGTGAGAAAATGGTAAAAATTACTGGGGTAAGAAAATGGTAAAGAAGACTGCGGACATCCTTCTGGATATTTCTCCCTTGATTTTATCAGGAAGTAGGGCATGATAAATGTGGCTAGTGGTAGCAAAACCTTAACATCCACAGATCTCTGATTTTGTTATTTGCTTCTTAAATGCATCTGTGAGACTTGCCACAGGTGGCAAAGAACCCTACCTAGTCCATGTGGCAATGCAATAGAATTGCATCACTTGGGAACTGGTGATGCAGTTTTTTCCTAACAGACTGTATAAACAGATATAAATCTGTATGTTTAAATTGATTAAGCAATTAAGCCCAATTCATGTATAAATGCCTATTTCTACGGGGTATGCTTTCTATAAGCCTAATTTTTCAGAGTGTGTGCCTTGCTCACATTAAACTTTCAAATGAATTTTCACGACCTCCAGACTCTCAGCATAAATCAGAAATCTGTTCTTCTCACCCAATGCTTCAAGAACACTCTGTGACTGTCAGATTTCTCTGGCAGCAGTTTTGTTACCATAGCTTCTCAAGTCATTTGTTTATTTATTACCCATCTACAAAAAGTTCTTTCTGTGTGGTGACTGATGTAAGGTTGAGTTGGAAAACGTTAATACTTTGAGTCACAGACGCATGTGTTCCTAAGGTAGAGGGAGGTTCTCTGCTGGTGGACACTCCAGAGGCAAGATGAAAAGGGTGAATGAGAAGATGTCAGGAAATACTAAGGTGAAAACATATGTCTGAAATGTCTTGCTGACTGAGGACAGACTTTCTGACATGTTACTTTGTGATAATACCATATGGATTTTATAGCTCATTTCACAGGGTGAGCCTATGGTAATGAATATTTTCTTTGCTAGTAGTATCTTCTTTATTCATAGAACTCAAAGAACTGCTACTTTTATCTCAGACCTCTTTGTTGTTTTATTTTTTTTCATATCTCATTTTTAGGACAAGCTTGAAGTGAGAAACTTCAATTTAAATAGATTTGGGGGAACATCCAACAAAACTGTATAAGTCCATAGTAATAAAAGAGTAGGGGTCATTAGAGGAGCATTACTAAAACCAGGGCCAGCCTGAGAGGAGCAAAATTAGTTGCCTAAATGGAAAGAAGCCTATAGCTACTTTGGTTTTGTACTTGATGGCTTATCCTAATTTTCACCTGCTCACCCACTCCCAGACACTCACAAATGGCTGAAACCCATGCTTTCAGATCTCTGAATTTCTAAGTCTCAATCAATGCAAAGTCTAAGAATAGCTTTAGACAGTCCATCTACACAGGGTGTCATGGGGGTTGGAGGTAAATTTCCCATGATGATCACCCGCTGTTGTTCATGTTAGTTAATTTGTTTTAAATAAGGTGAGATTATTTATTTAGTACCAATGTAAAATGAATTAAAGGATGTGATCATTAATAAATTAACTGTGTAATTACTAGTTCTTAATTATTAGCAATGTGTTGTTTTACTCTAACAAGCACCCACCAAGAATGTTTTACTCTAACATGCTGATAATAAACGTAATGTTAATTTATGATGAACATTTGGTTTCCAGTGACATGGCATTGGTATAATGCCCCCGGCCGTGTTCCCTACTCCTCCATGCCCTTACCTAACGCTTACAGGGAGGAAAACACATCAATTACTTTATGCAAGTGACTACACATACCATCACAAACAACTTCACTCTTCCCTTCCCACCATTTTTTGGGGATTCCTACACTCACCCATCTCCCTGGAAAAGTTCTCACAAGCTTTAACTCCTGCCTCCTCTTCTGCCACAGTTCAAAGGGTAAATATATACCTTGCAGACATCAAAAACCTGACATATGTACTACACTGTGTAAACTATTTGATTACAACCCATTCCCACATCATAGCAAGACACCCAAATGTAATTAAAAGGATTCTTCCAACTGTAACCTTAATTCCATAGTGTCTGTGACAACAAGAACAGGTTCAAATTTTGTTTACCCTGGGAAAAATATTACCTTTGTGTCTGCCTGTGTGTGTGCACACGTGTTTGTGTGTCTCTGTGTGTGTATACCATCAAGTGTTTCAAACCTGTATTTTCCTTGATAAATCTCTACCTTATTTAGTGAGGCAAGGTCTCTCATTTGAATTGGAGGCTCATGATTTTCCTAGACTACCTAACTTGCTCTAGGGATCCACTATACACCCATCTATTAGCAGAGATTATGGGTGGGTCATCAGACCCATCTGACATTTACTTGGATGCTGGGGATCAAAACATCAGTCATTATAGATGTACAACAAGTGATTTACTAGATGAGCTAACTCCCCAAGGACAATCTTCTTGATGTTATATATTGAATGGTAAGTGACTCAATGTCTTTGAATGGACAAGAAAGACTTAATATTTCACCACAAAATACAAGTGGTTTTAGACTGAAGAAATCACATTGCTTCATTTAGAACAAGAAGATAAATATAGAAAAAAGATAATGAGTGCCTAGGAAGCTGTTCTCTCAGACAACAGGTGGGAGGTAGGCACTTAGGATTGTGGGAAAGAATATATAGCTTCGGTCTCTTATTCATTAACTTACATGCTGGCAAGTTTCTAAGAGATAAATATTCTCTCTTTTCTGTTATTCTCTAGGACCTAGGGTTCAGGACTATGTTGTATTAGAGCCTGGGCTTCCCCTTCTCGCCAGTCCTATACCACCTCATCCAAAAATCTGTCATAAAAGTTACCATTTCCATGTGGAAAAACTTCTGCATATGTTTGTTTTCACAGCATTTTTCCTTTTCAAAAGGCTGCTTTTTATCTCTATCAGCAAAATAGAATATTTAAGAGTTGTCATGAGGATTTGGAAACAGTCTTGTTACACAGAGTCAGATGTTAAAGGAATACTTGTGAAAATTGCATCTACCTGTGTAGGATTTATTATGTATTCTCTATTCATGTTACACCATATATTTTCTTATTTTATATGTGTTCACCTAGTGGATTGGATATACTAGAATTTAGCAAAATGTTGACCATGAAAAGATGTGTTTGTTTCTTTCTGAAGTTTTGAGTTATACTACTTCATAAGAAGTGATAAAATTCCAATTGGTTGCTACTGACTAACCAGCATTTACTAGCAAAGATAGATTAAAAGATCTGATCTTTGAGTCATGACTGATATGACTGCTTATGTGTAGAAATTAAAGATCTGTAAGCAGAGATTGCCTGTTCATTTCCTGGCCACCTAAACCTGAATAATCACTCAGAAACCATATTAATTACAACACTGCTTGGCCTATTAGCTCAGGCTGTTTATTGACTAACTCTTATATCTTAAATTAACACATACCTATTATTTTATATTTTATCATGAGGCTCGTGGTTTACTGGTAAGGTTCCAGGACATCTGAATCCTTTGGCAGGTACATGCCATCTCCTTGACTCTTTCTATACTCTCTCAACATCTCTGTTTCAGATTTTCCACCTGGTTTTACTTTGTTAAGACATTGGCCAAAAGCAGCTTCTGTACTAACTAATGGAAATAAAACATATTTACAGCATATAGAGGGGAATCCCACATCAGAGATCTTCCATGCTCTTGGGTAGGTAAAATTAATACAGTAAAAATAGCAATCTTACTCAAAGCAATCTACAGATTCAATGCAATGTCCATCAAAGTTCCAGTAAATTATTCATAGACCCTGAAAGAACAATACTCAGCTTCATATGGAAAAGCAAAACACTCAGTGATGTGGAAAATGGTCTTGTACTTTGTAAAGATTTGTCACTAATATTTTAATAAAATGTTGATTGGTCAGTAGCCAGGCAATAAAGTATAGGTGAGGCAACTAGACAGGAAATAGAGACGGGTCAATCAGAACAGGAGAATTCTGGGAAGAGAAAAGGCTGAGTTTGCAGTCGCCATAGAGAAAGCCAGACACAGAGGAATCAAAATGTGAATGCCTCACTGATAAAAGGTACCAAGACATGTGGCTAACACAGACAAAAATTATAGGCTAATGTAAGATGTAAGAAAGAGTTAACAAGAATTCTGAGCTAATAGGGCAACAGGATGTAGGATAAAGGGAACACTTTTCCATTGCTGGTTGAATTGCAGACTGGTTCAGTCATTTTGTATATCAGTATGGCAATGTCTAAGAAAATTAGGGAACAACCTACCTTAAGACCCAGCAATACCACTTTTGGGTATATACCCAAAGGATGCTCAATCATACCACAAGGACATGTGCTCCACTATGTTCATAGCAGCACTATTTGTAACAGGCAGAACCTGGAAACAATCTAAATGCCTCTCAACCAAAGAATGGATAAAGAAAATGTGGTACATTTACATAATGGAGTACTACACAGCAGAAAAATGACATCTTGAAATTTGTGGGCAAATGGACATATCTAGAAAACATCATACTGAGTAGGTAACCCAAACTCAGAAAAAGAAACATTATATGTACTCACTCATAAGTGGTTTTTAGAAATGAAGCAAAGAAAAGCCAGCCTAAAATTCACAAATCTAGAGAACCTAGACAACAAAGAAGATACTAAGAGAGACATACATGGATCTAATCTACATGGAAACTAGAAAAAAAGAAGATATCCTGAGTAATTTGGGAGCATGGGGATTATGGAAGAGGGTAGAAGAGGAGGAAGTAGGAAAGGAGGGGAGTGGAGAAAAATATATAGCTCAATAAAAACAATTTAAAAAAAAGAAATTGGCCTTCTTAATTAGTTTGAAGGACCAGGTTTAATAAATACTCCAGATTTTCATGACTTCATAAGATGGACTCTCTCCAAAGAACTTTAGATTAAAATCCTACAAAAGAAATAGTAGGCAAAATAGAAAATGAAGATGGTCTAACTCAATAACTTGTGGAAGCCCCCTTAAGCGTGCATGAAAATAATTTGTTGGGAACTAGGAGCTTTCTAACTTAACAAGATTATCATACACATATTGGGTAGTTAGCCAAGCTTCAAATATGAAATATTGCTATTGATACTATGTTATGAACTGTTACTTGTACATTTGAGTTATTCTATGAAGAGGCCTGAGAAATTAATTTCAAATATTTTTGTGGGCAGTTATATTTCAGACTCTTAGTTGTCATCTGAATTAATTTGATCTATAAACAGGATTTATAAATTAGATACTTAAATGACAAAATATGATTTTGTTCTGTCTTTTCTCATTCTGGCCTTTTTTGTTGTTGTTGTTATTTTTTCTCTTATAACTATTCCCATACTAGAGTTGTCCAAGATTTTTTTCTGTGTACATCAGACCAGGAGTTTTGGTGTAGTCAGTCTGTGTATATTTACTTATCTTAATATTCTTTTTGTCTATGGTTTCACATTTTTTCTTATGAATGACATAGTCTTCAGTGCTTTAACATGCTCCGTGAAATAATACAACTCCATGCTCCTTCTCTCCTCTCCCTCTTTTTTTCTGTTTCCCTTTCTCTCTGATTTTTCTTTCCTATCTTTTTCCATTTATTTTCCTTTAGTGCCTTGTCTTTCATACATGTCACAGCATGTACCTATAGAACATACATGGTTGTTCACTGCTCTTTTGGTACGTGCAGGTATCTTGCTCTGATGGTCACATAGAGATGCTTGCACAAAGTTGGAATAACAGTACTGCTGTTTGTACTCTATGATGATACATCTATATGATTGCAGCTCTTCTCCCCTTCCTCGTTCTCTCCGGCAATCCCTGTTGCCCCATTGTTTCCTGGCACAACTGTTCTATTTTCCTGGCATCTAATGCTTACAGGAATCCTCCTTTTCCTGTACCCTGTACCTTTAGTCATCTTCCCTCAGCAGCTTATCCCTTGAATGTACAGAACCTAGATCTACATGGCTATACACTTTTCATTTGAAGACACAATTTGTTTTGTCAAATAGAGTATTAGGTCAATAAAAAATGATTTTTGTTAAAATTCTAGTGAGAAGAGTCCTCCACAATTTGCATGCATTTAACCTATGAAAAATAAGCTCTGATACTATGTCTCTTTAATAACATACATAATGGTCTAATACTCTTATGTTTTTCACTATCCGTGAACAGCATCCGTGAGTATACTCAATACTTGAATAATATGCCATCTCTGTAAGTAGAGTAACAATTTATTTCTTTCTGTTATTTTATTATTTAATTCTCACAATTTGCAACCATCCTCTCACAAAGTTGTGGTTTTCAAATGTCACATCAATTTTCCTTAATACCAAGAAATAACTTAATTTGTATTTCTGTGTTTGGAATCTCTTCATATGACGTGGTCCTATTTTCCTTTCTTTTGTGCTCAGTTAATAATCCTAATAGTTTCCACTCTCTTACATTCTTTGACTATATACAATGTGCTGCAGACATTGTCCGAGCTCTCTGAACTGTACTGTATGGCATTTGTAGGGAGAACACAACAAAACTAAAAAGTTAAGATAGCCTCTATGCTGCAAAAATGACAACTTAAAAAAATGGTTTCAAATGATCAGAGCATAGAATTCTGTACATAATTGAATCTTAAACTTCACTGTCCATCCTTAACAAAAGTAAATTCAAATGTGCTTCTCTGTAGTGTTAGTGAGTATTTAAATGTGCCACACTCAAAATATCATTTACAGTGAATGTAAACATTCACAGACTTGACTAATTTCAGTTTGTATGCTTCTCCATGACTGTCCATACAACAGCTCTGCAGAGATTAAAAATGCCCCCAGATGACTGCACAAAACACTGTATCCATCACTAGGCACCCTGTTCTCCATTGCTAGATCAAACCAACTTCATTTAGCAACTAAGAATTTAATGCAAAGAGAAAAGCAAAGAGTCTTTGTAAGAAAAGTCCTTCCTCAACGTGTTATTAATATAAAAAGCAAATAGAACCAGAACCATCTTCAGAGAAAGGATGCGGACATCTGAACTTCTTTTCTACCCAATAGAAGAATGTGGTCATCATTGCAAGTTCTCATTCCTCCCTGGGACCACTCAGCAAAGGCTCCCCCTGCAGTTTGTCAGTGGGGCAGCCTTGGATCTGCTCTCCATTAGGGAGGCTAGGGCCAAGTTCTGGCTCTCTGTTTTGAATTTCAATGACAATTTTCCTCCTGTTACTGAATATGAGTCTGATTTCCATAACTATATGCCTGTGGTCATTTTTGTCAATGGCATTACTTGAGTGGCAGTGAGTGGATGGCTCCCCTGCAAGGACACCAAGTCCCTGTGGTCACACACATTAAGGAACATCTGCTGGGAATTGAGGCTGTAATCTGACTTACTGAAAAACAGTATCTCTGTGAGAAAGATACATAAATGTTAATTTTCACAAGACTCACCTCTCTCTTCTTGTCCCAAACACCAAATAACTGAGACACTGAAAACAGGACTTAAGGAAAGGAAATCCACAGAGAAGATAGAAAAAATTTCTACTGCTGTTTTTACTCATCACTTGGTAAATACACAGATTATTCATATACACATTTAAGGCTTTGATTTCTACTATAGGTTCTTTCAGGACAACAGTGAATCAATGTAAATGCTTTCAAATCTGTCTCACTCACATTTTCTGAGTTTAGAAAAGCACAAAAGGGGAGTGAAAGAATGACATATACCCTCCTGTTCCCCACATATGAGCCTGACCAATTTTCACAACGGCCAGAATTACTAGCCATTACCTTCACTATATACATCACCATGAATTCAGAGATAAGCTAAAAGGGCTCGTCAAAGCAGTTGGCCATTGACCTAGGCCAGGAGTAGCAAGCATGTTTGGTTTATGTGTCAATAACTATTGATTTCCAAATCTTCTAAGTGAGGTTAAGGCCAAGACCAGAGATAATGGATACTAGTACATTACCCTGGACAACAAATTCCATTGGAATTCTCTAGGTCTCTGAAATCTAGATGGCCACCTTCGTTTAAACAATTTTTTAAAAACTGATCTAAAAGTTATATGATATTATCAAATAGGAAAACCATCTTGAATGATAAGTACTGGCATTTTTCACTCTTTGAAAATGTTTAGTTGGGGTTAGAGTGTAAATCTTTATTGAAAAAAGTTAGAAACAATATAAGAACACAGTTTGTATATTGTGTGTGTGCATATGAGAGAGAGAGCACTAAATGATATATGCATTCAGTACAAAAAAAGAAAAATAAGAAAGTAGAGGAGTCATATATAGCTGTCAGTAACTTTTTGCCAAATATTTAAGTCATAATTAGGAAATAATGCTTTTGGAGAAATCTGAATATTTTCTCCTGAAACATGCATTACCTAGAAGCAATGATACTTAGGAAGTAGTAAGCAAACCTAAAATCCAGTTGCAATAATGAACAATGCCCCCAAGAAGAGGAAACAGGACCTTTTAAAGAAATTCTTGAGTTCTAACCTGAATGAAATAAGGAGAAAAGAAAACAAAATTGAAGGACACCCTGAGGATAACAAGGTCATGGAAAAGCATAGGAGCCAGGTAAAGAGACTGCTATTGCTGAGTTCCATAAAATTTGGGTACGAAAGACCAAATAACTAGGGTAATGAAAAAATGCTCATTTTAAAACTAGATCTAAAGACAATAAGCAAACTATATACACATGTTATAATTAGAGATGACTTTATACTAATTTAATACTCAGAAAAATTTATATCTGTATTACAAAATCACAAGGTGATCATTCTTTTTTCAAATGAAACCAGAATCCATCCCTATAAGCTGAAGAAAAAAAGAGTAGCAGAAGAATGTTAGCTCCATAATCCAAGTATCAAGAGAAAAGTAAATAAGTTGGAAGAAAGATCAGGATTATTAATTATTTAATAACACTATAGGGGTGTTTCTTGGGAGAATACCACAGGAACAGAGAAATGAAAACATCATCTCAAGTCACTTGCTAATATTGGAGAGAGGAGAGTGAAAGACTAGCTAGCTACACAGTAGTAATCATAATAGTGGATTAGGCCAACATTACCTACCTCTTGTTTGGATGCATTATGAAGTAATCATCATCCAGAAGTTCTCTTGCCAAATGTAAGCTTTATATGCCTTTATTTGAGCTATGAAATAGAGGAGAGTTGGACAGGATAGCATATTGCTATCTGCTAACCATGGAGCTATTGGTAAGTGTTAGTTACTGGGAGAGGAGGAGTCACTTTTCTCTGAAGGTGTGGTTCCAATGAATACATTTATTCAAGATTACCTGGATAGCATAACTTGGTATTGATAGGAGAATAAACGGTACAGTAGATGGATGGGGAATGGGAGATAGGTCTGGGAAGGTGAGAGAGGGGTATGATCAAAAGACATTGCACAAAAGTCACTTTAGAAAGAGTCAGAGAAGGGAGAGGGACCAATTAAAGGACACTGTGAGAAAAGAAGAACAAGGATGTGGCATGTCAGAAGACAAGGCTAAGAAATAAGAAAAAGTTAGGTGATTGTCCTAGAATAAAAGATATAATATAACCTGTTAAAATGATCAGATCTAGTTGATAAAAGAATTTATGAAAACTGGTGATAGAAAAAACTAGGAGCATAAAAAATAAACAATATAGATGCAATTTAAGGAAGTACTATTTTAGCTGGGCAATGTCTTGACTTGGGAGGCAAAGGCAGGCAGATTTCTGGGAGTCTAAAGAGTTCTAGGACAGCCAAAGCTAGACAAAGAAAACCTGTCTTGTAAAATAAACAAGCAAATAAAAAGGAAGTATTATTTTATTTACTTTCTTAGCTGATATATTAGTATTTAGGTTGCATATAAGTGTGGAGCAACCTATAGACTCTTCACATATATGAAACTATATTTTCCTGTATTAGAAAAACCACATGTTCTTATTATACCCAAATACATACTACTGGTGTTTTATGATGAGAATACATATTGCCATTATCCAATTATTGCAATTCAGCCACATTTTTAATAAAAATATAAAACTCTTTTAAGCATCATGTAACAATGCAATGCTGAGTTTTAAAGCTGTATAAAAGCATTAAGCAAAAATAAAATGCTTAGATACACAGACATTGCTATTCTCTTCGTAGATCACATACAGCCCCATATATGATACTATGCACCTTCAAGCACTTTTTTCTTACTCCCAGGTGACTCCTTCCATCTATATGCCAATAATAAAATATTAAGTGCCTTGATCCTTGCCTCATTAAATAGAGAATATTCTCCTTCCACTCTGACCTGTAGTGGGCCAGTTTAAGGAGTGATCTGTCACGAGATCATTAATGCAGCAACCAGCCACGAAGGTGAAAATGTTCATCCAAAATTAATTTCTTGACCTTTTCCATAAGAATCTAGGAAGGAATATTTAGTGATCATAACCGGGGGAACAGTTTCCTTTATTCACCATGTTGCCCAAATGTGGTCATTATAGAAACAAAATCAAAAGGAGTAATAAAGAGGTGGGCCATCAAAGTTGCAGGCCTCTTTTTACTGGGAGAACATCAGGCTACAGGTGAGGGGTTGGTTTGGGGAGAAGCAATGATGATTGCTTCCCTATAACTACTGCATAATCTTTGACGATGTTGAGGGCAGGGAGACAACAGCTAGAAAGAATATTATTTGAAAGGTTTGGGCTGGAGATATTTAGAACCACTGCAGGGACTAAGTTCAAATGTCTGAATATGATTCACCCAGCAAGAGCTACCTAATAAATGAGACAATGCTTTACTTTAATCATGGTCAAAGGGAAAGATGAATACAAGCCAAACATTTAACAAATGCCAGTAAACTCTGAATCAGAAAGGCAAATCCTCAGATTCATGAGTAACCTTTACTTGGAACTCAGCAATGCCATTTTGAAGGTGAAACACGTAAAATAAGAAATCCTCCAATCCTCAGAAAACTCATTTAAAGACAAAAACCAGTATTTACCTGCCCTCCCGTCTCATTTCTGCAATCTCTCATATGTGCAATGCTTCCAGAGTTTACTTTGGGGTCCGAGAAAATCCATGGCCATTTCTTTATTTCGTTCATTGTTTTTCAGCTTTAACCTACTCAGTTTTTGCTAATTTGGGATGAAATTATGATTTCACATGTTCACCATATTGCCTGTGAGGTACACTTTGGAAGGGGGCGAGATTTCCTGGAAGTAGTGATTTAAATAATTTAGCGTGTTTTTGAAGGATGTCAAAGCCTTATCTCGACTATGCACTTTTTTTGCAGATCAAATATAAGACATTGATTTTTCAGATATTGGGTGATTAGGAGGAAAAAGAAACTAGCCTACAAAAATTAAACATATGTGTATATACCTAGTGTTCTTGAAACATAAATTTTAATGAAAATTCAACTTGAGTTAGAGGAGGGAGTAAATCAAGAAGTCACTGTTAATTTATAAGGCAGGATGCAACTGGAATAGCAGGATACTCTGTGTTATCTCTACCCATAATGCCTATGGTATCAGCTTGTTGCAAACCTTTCTCTTAGCACATTTAGTTTAGCTAACTATACCTACTAATTCTGTTACACACACAAACCTGAAATATATTAAGCTCTCTAGTGTAACAGAAAAGATGAGACTTACAAAAAAATGTTAAACAACTGACCCAAGGTTACATAGGCATGCAAAACCAGAAAGGTTCTGGTCTATGTCTCCTTAGATTAAGATTTATGCTATAATTCCAGTTACCAGAAGGTTTCTCCTGAGCTTCCCATGTATCAAAAATTCCTATCATGAAAAAAAAATTCCTATCATGATAAAAAGACCCTGCAATCCCTGTTTTCAGATTGCTAAGCTAAAAGCTACACATTCCCTAGGCGATTCTGCAGGCATTTCAGAAGGACTCAGGTACACAGATGATGGTGGAACAAAGAATTGGCTGAATGAAGTGACAGAGGTTTTGGAGTGGATATCTGGAGGTCTAGGACATGCAGAAATAATGGAAGTGCTGAGGGAGACAAAACTACAGGGACTGATGGATTAATGGGGCATGTCTCAAGCAGAAGGAAGACTAGTGTTCATTTCTGTGATGCTCATTTCCATATTTCTTATTAGCATGAAACTTGATTAGCCTCATTGATTATTAAGATCATCTCTACAGTCACTGAAATGTTTTTATACTATAGAAGTTTGACAAAACTATTTAATACTCTGAATGTGTAAATTTTAGAAAACTAGGTAAAAACATATATCATTTGTCAAAATGTAACAACCATTAATATTTTGGACTATATCATCCTTGTTTTCCACCCTATGCTTATGATTTGGAAATTCTATGGAGTAGTTCAGTGATTAAAAACACATATTTTAATCATGTTTTATATAAAAATTTGTCACTTCACATCTTACTTCTCATGGGGTTTAACAGCATTAAATCATTGCAAAGTATTTGTGCATATGAGTTGCTTTGCGTATTCTATTCATTTTCTGTTACTTTTATTTTTGTTTTTCTCTATTCCTCATTGCAATTTTTGAAATCACAGGTACTACACCAGTAGAGACATGGGATTTGCAGCAAAATCACATCGCCCAGGCACTAGAGGTCATTCTGGATTCCCCACTTTTTTCTTTACCTAGGTATTCACAAGGCTAAGAAGGATACATAAAAAAGACATAATAATATAAAAATTAATTTTTCTCTTCTTTAAAGCAAAGGACATAGTCAACAAGACAAAACAGCAGTCTACAGAATGGGAAAGGATCTTCACCAATCTCATCAGAGAGAAAACTAATCTCCAAATATACAAAGAACTCAAGAAACTGGTCATCAAAAGAACAAATAACCAATAAAAAATTGTGTATAGATCTAAACAGAGAACTCTCAACAGACAAATCTAAAATGGCTGAAAGACACTTAAAAAATGCTCAACATCCTTAGTCATCAGAGAAATGCAAATCAAAACAACTCTGTGATTCCATCTTACAACTGTAAGAATGGTCAAGATCAAAAGCACTGATGAGAGATTATGCTAGAGAGTATTGGGGTAAAAGACACATTCTTCCATTGCTGGTGGGAGTGCTAACTGTTATACATGCTATAGAAACCAGTATGACGATTTCTAAGAAAATTAGAAACAATAACAGCCAGGACCTGGAAACAACCTAAATGTCCCTCGACTGAGGAATGGATATAGAAAATGTGGTACATTTACACAACGGATACTACATAGTGAAAAAAATAATGATATCGTAAAATTCGCAGGCAAATGGATGAATCTAGAAAGCATCATATTGAGTGAGCTAACCCAGACCCAGAAAGACTAATATAATATGTACTCATTCATAAGAGGTTTTTAGAAATAAAGCAAAGACTATCATAGGTGTTTTTGATTTTAGCCATTCTGACAGGTGTAAGATAGTATCTCAAAGTTGTTTTGATTTGCATTTCCCTGATCGCTAAAGAAGTTGAACATGACCATAATATCTTTTGGCCATTTGAACATCTTCTGTTGAGAATTCTCTGTTAAGATCATTACCCATTTTTTAATTGGAGTATTTAGATTATTAATGTCTAGTTTCTTGAGTTCTTTATATATTTTGGAGATCAGACCTTTGTCTGATGTGGGGTTGGTGAAGATCTTCTCCCATACAGTAGGATGCCTTTTTGTCTTAATGACTGTGTCGTTTGCTTTACAAAAGCTTCTCAGTTTCAGGAGGTCCCATTTATTCATTGTTGCTCTTATTGTCTGTGCCACTGGGGTTATACATAGGAACCGGTCTCCTGTGCCCATGTATTGCAGACTACTTCCCACTTTCTCTTCTATCAGGTTCAGTGTGGTCGGATTTATATTGAGGTCTTTAATCCATTTGGACTTGATTTTTGTGCATGGTGAAAGATAAGGATCTATTTTCATTCTCTTACAGGTTGACATCCAGTTATGCCAGCACCATTTGTTAAAGTTGCTTTCTTTCTTCCATTGTATAATTTTAGCTTCTTTGTCAAATATAAGGTGTTCATAGGTTTGTGCATTAATATCCGGATCTTCAATTCGATTCCATTGGTCAACGTCTCTGTTTTATTGGTTTTTATTACTGTAGCTCTGTAATAGAGTTTGAAGTCCGGGATGTGGAGTAAGGGGAACACTTAACCATTGCTGGTGGGAACGCAAATTGGTCCAACCACTTTGGGAATCAGTGTGGCAGTTTCTCAGGAAATTGGGAGTCAACCCACCTCAGGATCCAGCAATACCCCTCTTGGGAATATACTCAAGAGATGCCCAATCTTACTATAAAAGCATTGGTTCAACTATGTTCATAGCAGCATTATTTGTAATAGCCAGAACCTGGAAACCACCTAGGTGCCCCTCAATGGAAGAATGGATAAAGAAAGTGTGGAATATATACACATTAGAGTGCTGCTCAGTGGTTAAAAACAATGACATCTTGAATTTTGCATGCAAATGGATGGAAATAGAAAACACTATCCTTAGTGAGATAACCCAGACCCTAAAAGATGAATATGAAATTTCGTCCAATGGATAGAGATAGAGACAGAGACCCATATCCACATCAGAGCAATGGACTGAGCTCCCAAGGTCCAATTGAAGACCAGAAGGAGGGAGAAGATGAGCAAGGAAGTCAGGGCCACGAGGGGTTGGTCCACCCACTGATACAGTATGCCTGATCTAATGGGAGCTCGCCAAATCCAGCTGTACCTGGACTGAATGAGCATGTGATCAAAGAAGACTCTCTGAATGTGGCTGCCAATGGGGGCAGACTGAGAAGCCATCGATAATGGCACTGGGATCTGTCTCTTCTGCATGTATTGGCTTTTTAGGACCCTAGTTTACTTGGATGCACACCTTCCTAGGCTGGGATGTATGGGAGAGGGCCTTGAACTTCCCACAGTGCAGGGGACCCTGCCCTCTCTCAAGGATCGAGAGGGAGGGAGAAGGGTTAGTGGGGAAGCAGGAGGGGAATGGCAGAAGTGGAGGAAGTGTAAATTTTTGAATGGAAAATAAAAAATTAAATTTAAAATTAAAAAAAGAAAGAAAGAAAGCAAAGAAAACCAGCCTACAATTCACAACCCTAGAGATCCTAGACAACAATGAGGACCCTAAGAGATACATACATGGTTCTAATCTACATAGGAAGTTTAAAATGACAAGATCTCCTGAATAACTTGGGAGCATGGGGACCATGGGAGAGGCTAGAAGGAGGGGACAGTAAGAGAGGGGAGTGAGAAAAATAGATAGCTCAATAAAAACAATTAAAAAATTAATTTTTCTCAGATCATCCTTCTGGTAAAATGCTTCTAATTCTCTCTAGAGAACGATTCCACTATAAATCTAATAGTAGAACTGAGCCTCAGCCATATCCTCCTGGAATATCAACAATAGGGAAGAATGTAATGTTGTTCTTGTTATTCATTCTCATATTGCTCTTATTCTACAATTGTCATCTGCAATGATCTATTTTTTTCACTCAACCACATTTCCCATCATAGGCGAATCCTGAATAAGCAAGAGCTTCCATTCCAGAGGAAGGCTTCTTGCCTATGATACGCTGGTAGAGGTGAATGTAATATTTTATAAAAGGTAGAGTCCATATACTAAATGGTGAATTTCTCTTCAAGTTAGCACTAGTCTTACAACAAAAACAAACATTAACCATATGTTGGATTTTAGTTCATATTAGTTCTTTTAGCTGTGACAGAAAATAATCAGTGAAAAATAAAGTTTATTTTCCTCCTTTTCTTTCTTAAGGTGTGAGGGGAACTGTATATATTTGAGCTATGTAGGAAGAAGCAAGAAGAAAAAAATTGCGTTTTCTGTAAATTCAGATTTGAAGTTTTGCCCCTTAAACAAGAGTGTGGAAGAACTTATCACTATATCCAACTGCATTATAATAATATTCCTTACTTTCTAAGGATATAACTTTTTCTATTTATTGGTTTTGTTATTAAGATTGCCATATAAGTATTTACATCACTTCAATCTCCTGCCTCCCCTTTCCAACTCCTGCTGCTTCTCTACTCCTCTCATAACGCCATCGCTCTTCTTTAACTAGTATTGTTTGCGTGTGTGCGTGTGTGTGTGTGTGTGTGTATGTGTATGTGTGTGCATACACCAGTGCAATTAGGGCTGACCTCTTGGGATTGGCTAACATATCAGGGTATACAAAAGGTATATTTTATATTCTTTATCAAATATTCAATATATGAAAATGTATATGGGAATATCATGAATATGAAAAAATTATGAATAATCTATTTAACCTGTTGGTGCTTGGATAAATGTCTAGAGCTTATGACTTTGTGACCATTTAACACAACAGAAATACTGCCAATTTTAAACTCTTTTCCAAAGGTATGACTGTCAGTTTTATATTAGCAGTCTGCACATCGTTCACATAATGCAACTTTGTGCACAAATTCCATTTTTTTTTTCTCAGAAGGCTCAGGTACACACTTAAAGAATACATTGGGGGAACTCTCTAGTGTGGTGGAGCAATTTTTCAAACCTACTTGCAAAAATCTGTATAACCATACAATGCTTATCCAACCACAAAACAAACAGCAGAGTGAACAAGTAATATAAGACATTTTAAGAATGGATGCCAAACAACTTATTTCCCACCTGATATCCATTGTTCTTCGTCACCTTTTCCATTCAAACCTTTTGTACTTAAAGACTTCCAAATTAATTTGTCTTTGTCTTTGTACATCTAACACTACTTACTGGCAGAATGTGGGCCTTCATGGATATGCACGTCTCAATCCCCAGAATTTGTGAGCATCACCTTACATGGCAGCCCAACAGACAAGCAGTAGGAGAGAAAGAGGGAAGAAGAGAAATAGGAAGAGACAAAGAGAGGCCGAGGTGCAAGGGGATGGCAGGTAGGGTAGTTGTGTTTGCAAAAATAATTTTAGGATTTGGGGATGAGGATAATCTTTTATTTCATATGGGTAGTTTCTGTGGAAAAGCATGCATCTGTAAAAGGAGAAGTAGAAGAAAATTTCAAAGCACAGCAAGAGAGCAGTGTGAATAAAGAAACAGAGACTTAAGACATAAAGTCATAAAACAGGAAATACTGACAGCCATCACAGGGAATATGATAGGGGGAGCTCCTAGAGACCTCAGAAAGAAACCCACTCCCAAACGCCCTTAGTTCAGATCTTGGATCTAGCCAAAAAAATGGGGTACTAAAATATTTTGTTGTTTTTATAATACATAGCTTATGGTTACCTAGCTATAGCAACTAATAGTAACCTAATATATAATAATAATAATAATAATAATAATAATAAACAACTAATAAAGCCCCTAAGGCATTGTGCCCCAGACCATTTGATTCTAGCATTTTCTAGACATAGACAGAAAGCACATTTTCCCTGGCCTCTCTTCTATTTAACATTTAAGGTCCTAGTTATATCTCTACAAGGTTCGTTTTTAGCACACATCATAGACTGTAAAACTGTCATTTTGTTTGTCCTGCTTTCCTAGTCTAGGATTCCCTTGAGTTCTGCAGCTCTGTTTTATCTCTGTGTCTCCAGGGCCCAGCAGTTCCCAGCACATGGGAAATTCACGAGAAGCTGATACAGTCTCTATATAAGGAGACAGCGGTGGCAATTGTCAAAAAAATTTCAATCTGCACAAAGCTGTTTGGGAACCACAGAACCACAGTACTAAAAGGTGAATTTATTTCCTCCAAGAAAGAGCTCAGCATAACACAAAGAACATGGTTTTTGCATCAGCTAGATCATAACATCAGTCCTGACTCAATTAGTCATTGCATGCTGGTGAGAAAATTAGTCAGTCTTTGTAATATCAGTTCCTCTAGCTTTAAAATGAACATTATAATGTTTAAATTGCTATGTAACAATAAATATTGCTTGAAATAATCTATGAAGAGTAATTTTGTAAATTAATCAGTCTGACAATTTATTGGTTAATATAGTTATTCATTTATACTTCCTGTTGTCATATAAGTTAATCTTGCTCTAAGTCAAACATTAAAGAATGACATTAATGAATAAAGCAACTAATGAATATCTCACTGGCCAACAATTCCCCCAAGACCCGCTCAACCCTCAGACAATTTTATCTTCTTCATAGTTGGTATCTGAACTGTGATATGTGTATGCTTACAAGTGTACATATGTCATGTATGTGCTTAATATTGGCCTCCCTTACTGGATGTAAGCTGGGGAGGTGCAGAGACATTTTGGCCTCTATTCATTTCAGTAATCTCTGACACTAAAGGAACACAAAGCACTTATATTCATTAGTATATATTCTTAATGGGTAGGTGATGTTTTCTGTTAGTTTTTTTTTTCAAATCAGCCAATTCACTTTACCGTGGAGAGCCAACTTTAATGATTTGAAAGGTTCTAATTGCAATTTCCTATTGTGTTATTTTAAAGGGAAATTTCAGAATGAACAACGGAAAGACAAACTTTATTTTACAAAACTAAAATAAATGAAAACCATGGGTGTAACAAGGGAAACAAAATGTTTTCATCATGCAATAATTATGGGACTCATGAGGAGTTAGGCACATATGCACATATATTCAAAAAATAATATAGCAACCTCTGGCAGATGCCTGCTGATCTATGGAAAGCTTTTTTTAGTTTTCAAACCTATGAACATCAGCATAATAGATACAATTTCATTTTGTCTTTTTAACAAATTGCCTCCATGTTTTTAAAATTCTCTCATTTTACTCTCTACCCAGCACCTCCCCAAAACATTAAAACACATAATACACTGTTGCTACAAACTCAGCTAAGTTTCTATTTTGTGCCTAAATCATTGTAATCCCTTTGGAACCTCCTAGAGATATTTCTTAACAACCATTATCCCCATAACTCCTAAATATGTCACAGGAAGCATTTTGTAGGCAGGAGCTAAATCTTTAGGAACCACGGTATTTTAAGTTAATGGAGGTGTAATTTTTGTGCTCTAAATTTTAGAAATTTAAGTTGCAATGCACTTATTTTTTTCCAAACAAATGTTGACACCATTTTTCTCTTATTATTGTGATTTGCTCTCAGGTACTTTCTTCTCATTTATGCTCAGAAAAAAGCTAGCCGAATTCCCTGCTGTCTCTGGAAAACAGTTCACCTTATAGTTCTTCAAGCTCTTTTAAATATTCCCTCCAAATGAGGTGAAAGAAAAAAGGAAATGACTTCAAATAGCTTTTTCTGTTGTTTGTTTTTGTTTTTTTTGGTTTTGTTTATTTTATTTTTAATTTTTCCATTCAAAAATTTACACTTCCTCCTCTTCTCCCATTCCCCTCCAGTTCCCCCATAACCCTCTTCCCTTTCCCTCCCTCCTTACAAGAGGGCAGGGTACCCTGCCCTGTGGGAAGTCCAAGGCCCTCCCCCCTCCAACCCGGCCTAGGAAGGTGAGCATCCAAATAGACCAGGGTCCCAAAAAGCCAATACATGCAGAAGAGACAGGACCCAGTGCCATTATCGATGGCTTCCCAGTCTGCCCCCATTGGCAGCCACATTCAGAGAGTCTGGTTTGATCACATGATTGTTCAGTCCTGGTCCAGCTGGATTTGTTGAGCTCCCATTAGATCAGGCATACTGTTCAGTGGGTGGACCAAACCCTCACGGTCCTGACTTCCTTGCTCATCTTCTCCCTGCTTCTTCTCTTCAACTGGACCTTGGGAGCTCAGTCCATTGCTCTGATGTGGATGTGGGTCTCTGTCTCTATCTCCATCCATTGGACGAAATTTCTATGGTGATATTCAAGAAGAACCTCCTACACCACTACTTCCAGGCTAAGGTATCATCATGAAAGAGGGAGTATGAAGATTGTAAAAGCCAGAAGGAGTAGGTGGCTATGGTGTGAAAGTCCTTGCTAGCTATGCCAGCACCATTGCACACATGAACTTAAAGCTGTTTGGACTAAAGGCACAAGTTCAACCCAAACTCAGGACAAACCAATACCAGAATGAATAGTGAAGAGCTCATGACATCCCATGCTGAGCTCAAAAGTTTTTTTTTTTTTCAATTAAAGACTGCTGCAGGAGAGAATATCAGTTTTCTTTAGGTATGCTTCCCAAAGAAGCTACTCATGCCTCCACAGGCTGCATTTTATGTATACATGAATTTCTCAAAAAATAGAAGAGAAATTATTTAAAACGTAAAAATATTTTAAGAAGAAAAAACAAACAAAGAAAAATGAAAACAAAGAATCGATGTTATTTTATATTGAGTTACCTGCAAAGTCCATTTAGGAGGAGTCACTGATAGCAGAAGAGAGAGGGCTTGCCATGCAAGATGCAGAGGAAGAAAACTGGCCATGAAAGAAGTGTTTATCCCCAGCATGCTCAGGCTCCATTTTGGAATTCGTTGTGCTCTCATTTCCTTGCATATCCAACCTCCTCTAACTTATATAATGCTCTAGCTGATTCTCAGGAGAACAGGCATAAAGATGGACCTAGTGGCCATCTTGTGTTTCAAAGCTGTCGGAAAGTCTTACAAGCCTGGTAGAGAGTTTGCACTCAAAATATGTTTGCTGAATAAGTTAATTTTTGTATGCAGTGTCTGAACACAGAGTTTCCAAAACTATATCAGCAAAAATCATTACATATATCTAAATGCCAAATGAAGAACTTTCACAACAGATTTGTGTTCCAAAGTTTCTCTTTGAATTCTACTTTTTTGTTACAGAAGTTAACTATCTTTAGACACATTAAACAAGAAATCTAAAAAGGAACTTTTAGAGATAGTTTTCCTAAACCAGACACTAGTATTGAAAACTATTCAAGTTACGTTTTGAATAAAATCCCCTGAGATTCCTGTAAAAATCTCTGTTGAATAAGTTCACAATTCGGAGAGCCCCATTTTTAGTATAATCTTCTCTTGGCTTCCTTGGTAATTCAGCACTCTGAAAGAGGAGGGTGTGAAGATTAAGGAAGAAAAAGGAAAAAAAAAAATCCTACTCAAGCAAAGTCCCTAACTTTGAATAAGAGAAAGTCTCAAAAACTTACTCCTCAGCACAACTTGTCTGAAGGAAAATACTTCTCTGAGTTCATGACAGAGAAGGCCCAGCCTGCTGTAAGCTTCAGGATCATCAGCCACATGATTAGTCTAAATTGCCTCCAAAGAAACACAGCCACTCGCACTTCCCGCAGCAAAGTGCTTTCTAATTATTCTGAAATTGGCAGCATCACTGTAAACCAAAGTGAGTCCGGAACAGACAGAATCCTTGAGAAGTGATAGTTCCTGCACCCTTTTCCTCATTAACTTCCTTGGTGATGAAATATGATGTTACAAAAAAGAATTTAAAGTAAAATCATTTCTTTCCCTCCTGTTTCCCTTTTCTTTTGGGAATGGGGTTTTCTACAGTAGAATATTTACATTTCCAAACAATTGCAGATCATATTTCGTGATTTAGCTTCTTTTGGAAGGTAAGTGATTTCTTTTCCTGTTGAAACATGTGAGGAGTTGGGGTATTGTGTTCTTGCACTGGACAGTTAGGTAAGATGAAGTCTTTGGATTTTGTGATTCATAGGAAAGTTGAAGATGACAGCTTGATCTTTATTTACTCCATTACCTTAATCTGTAACAAAAATATAATCAGCCCTGTCTGAATCTCAGTTAACTCTGAGATTACACCATACATTTTCATAAGACACACATAGAATATTCTTAGTTTATTCATGTATTCAGCCGATATTTATTGTCTACTTATTCAAGGGTTTTCCTAAGCACTGAAAATAAATATCTGAAAGAAAATTTATGCCTATCTTTCGTCCTATTCTAAGGGGAAGAGGCTAGCCTAAGTCAAAAATACAACAGTACTAAAGTTTCTCTTTTGCTGTTTTAACATAGTATTGAGAGCATGCAGAGAAAAAACTCATTTCCTTGCAAGCCACTTCAAAATTTCCTTGCAAGATAATATTGTATTCATATGCATAAACTCGGTCTTGACATATAAATGAGGAAGTGAGCTCACTTACTCATAATTTCAAACTGTGTATCTCAGATTGAAGCAATGCATTCAACTGGAGTTCTGCTTTGGCTTTATAAGAAACTCAAAATAAAGCTTAAGTATATCAGAATTATATGTCATTCTAATACCCTTCACCAGTAGTCAACACTACTCTATTACTCTCCAATTTTCAGTTGCTACGTAGGTTTGTCAAAGCCAGACTGATTATCTTCACCTTCTTTGAAACACACACACACATAAGAGACAGAGAGAGAGAGAGAGAGTTGTCTTCAGTATGACTTTGTAAGTTGGAATGTATTCACTATTGTTACTATGGCTCAATAACCAGACTCCACATGCTCTTACTTCTTTTTTTCCCTGTGACTCCTGGAGTTCAGAGATACAGCATATTTGATTTATTCACACATTTTACCAAATGTATATAGTGTCCTGGAAATATATCTATGTATGTATGCCAATAAATAACAAGTTCCCATGTTGAATATTAAGGTATGACATCAACTTAAAGAACAGAGTCAGGGAATGCTTTAAGGCTTTAGACACTGTATAAATTGATCCACTAACATATGCCTTCTGATTCCAAATCAGGTTGCCTTTTGCTCTGAGAGTTTTAGAGGCTAAACTACAAGATGATATGTGGTACATAATTTCTGAGATGTGTAGAAGAGTTAAAATTGCTAAAGTTATTGCCCTTGATTAGAATACATACCACACACAAACACACACATGCAAACACACACGCATACACACACACACACACACACACACACACACACCAACAATGGAAAAAATGCCACACTGAAGGGTTAAATTAAAAGAAAAGACATAAAACAGAAAATCAGAAACTGGGGTCAAATGATTAGATTGTGTAATATTGGAACTTAGGCATCAAGAGCATGGTGAGAAACAGAGTGCCAAAGACTGAATATTTGAGGTATTCCTGAAAGGGGTCTTTCGGGACCTCTGAGGGTACTGAATCGTGAGTCATGGGTTGCATTTCTCTGAAGGTAGCCATTTTAAGTTATTGTAGCATCTGAAATAGCACAGCAGATTGCCTCCTTAACATCCATACACCAATATTTCTCCTGAGCATATAGCCAGCTATCTTAATAGATTGAGGCTTACACGTCAGTGTTCATTGCTGACCTAGTAATAAAAAAACTATGAAAGGAAATCAACTAAAATATCCAGAAATAGATGAATGGATAAGAAAAATATAATACATATGTACATCAGAATAATACTCTGAAAAAAAAAAACAAGTATCAGGTAAATGGATGGAACTGAAAAAATATCTTTTCCAGTGGATTGAGGTAACCCGAGCTGAGAAAGACCAACGCCATATGTTTTCTATTATATGTACTCTCATACTAACTTCCAGTGTTTTGTGTATTTAACTTAGGTCACAAGTGGAATTTAGAAAATTAGAAAGGGACCTTTTGAGTGAGGACGTACTAAGGATGGGGGATAGTCGATTATATTTAAATAAAAGTAGTGAAGTTGAATATTTAGCGCAAATAAAGGCCTAAATAAGATGGGGCTTGGAAAATGGGGGAAAACAGAAAGTGACATAAAGAGCTAACCATATATGAAAAGTTGCATAGACATATTCTGTACCATAAACAATTTAAAAAGAATCAAGTGGAATGATTGTCGACTCAAGATGGTGTGATACTAAAAGTTGAAATATTTGGGTAGGCATAAGGATCAGATAATAAGGTACAAAACGGGGTAGTATATGTGTTAACCAAAACTAAGGATATATATATGCCTTATGGAATCCTACTAGCTAGTTATTTAATTTCAAAACATAACTTAACAAATAGATAAGCAAACACAAAAGAGAATTCAAATAATACACAAGGATGGACATAGTCAGTCCCAGAAGACATTGATCACAAAATGAAAATTGTATTACAGATCTAGAATACCTCCCTATGAGTTAGTCAGGGAGGCTTGAGGGGTCTCCAAAATAAAACAGGTTATTACTTATTGTTACTTTTCCCAATCATAAATACATGATATGACTCTATTCACGAAGGTAACACATGCTATGGAGGCAGAAGATAGAGAAGTCAGTCTCAAACAAACTGGAACTTCCTTCCTCCCTGCTGGTCTCGATTTAATAGTGGTAAAAGGTGCTATGCATGCTTTTGGAGGAGAAAAGACATCACTGATTCAAGTGAGTGATGGATCCTGCATGCTGCAATTCTGACGATTTAGAAAAGTTTTGCTTGCAAATACAATAACGTCGTGACTGTTTTAGATTAACTGCTTCCTGATTGGGTTTGAGGATTGCTACACAGGAGAGAACACCATGCCTAGTATGTAATCCTGGTTAAAGGCTGGCAAGGCAATAATTCCTAGAGTAGAAGTTGCTACTGTTATTTTGCTAAATGGTTAACTTTTCAAATTGGCTTGTAAATATTTATGCTTATCCCTAAACCCAGGCTGCTCTCAACCTTGGTCAGGAAGCTTCTTCCTGTAGTAGAAAGAAGTCGATGAAAATATCTAAAAATTGTGGAAGTTCTGGGAATAAGATTTTAAATGTTTAGCCTTTAATGGAACATCAGCTATAACTGTGCCACCACCAAGGATCAGGGAGGGAACATCACGAAAGAAGAGATGGAAAGAATGTAAGAGCCAAGGATGTGGAAAAGTGATGTGGAAAGCTGTCTAAAGCCATGACCTGGCCGAAACAATCAAGAATTCACAAAAGTGGTTCCCTGCCTAAGACCTAAATAAAGAGCAATCAAGCTAAAATTTCACCACAGAAGAAATAGATGATCTCCAGATCCTGTCCATTACAAAAAGATATGTGTGTAATATGTATACTTATGTTATGATATGTGATATATGATATGTGTGTAATATGTATACATGTTATGTTTACAATGTGCATGTTATAATTTTATGACATTATTTCAATTAAATGAACATAATGAAGGGCTTTGGTGGGGGCTTTTCGAGACAGGGTTAGTCTGTCCTGGAACTAGCTCTTGTAGACCAGGCTGGCCTTGAACTCACAGAGATCTGCCTGCCTCTGCCTCCCGAGTGCTGGGATTAAAGGCATGTGCTTCCATCACTGGCTTGAAGGGCTATTTCCATGTATGGAACCACATCTATAAATATTTGGATATATATATATATATATGTGTGTGTGTATACACACACACACACACACATACATACAGATGGCTATTTTCAACTGGGGACAAAATTTTTCTAACTCAGAAAAAATTATAAGAACGTTTGTGAGTTACACTTTCACGGTAAACTTAAAACATCTGTTTATTTAAAACATCTTGTCTACTACCATTATTACTGACTATTGAAAATGAGATAGGGCACTTGAATATATTCAAGTATGTGTAAATTGAACATATATTACCTAGCAGGAGTTCACTTTCAATCAGTATTTCCTCAGAATGACTATTCTCAGGAAAGAAGTAGTTCGTAGTTAAGCTAACAAATTACCGTTCTTTGCAGGAGAACTTTAGACAGGACCTTTGTTAATGAGTTGGCTAACAGCAGGTCTTTGTTTACAAATCACAGCACACATTCACTTATACCCAGTAGGAAAGAGGATGCAAGGAGCAGTCTTGGGAACTGGGTGTGAAGAGAAGGCTGAAACGGTGAAGCCAGACAAAGGAAAATAGTTATGTCAATGTTACAGCAAGAAGACAGCATGACACACAAGAGGAGGATGCCTACTTGGCCTCAAAGGAGAAAAAAAAATTGGAGAGAAGAAAGCCTTTTTTGTTGTAATCTTGAACCCCATTTGCAGTTGCTTTGTTTCATTTTTATGGTCTTAAGGACAATTATTTGGCTTTCATTTCTGAAAGCTTTCCTTAAGACAAAAGACTGAGAGTAAAGGATTCACTCATTCTCTAGTAACTATACATTAATTTTTAGTGTGCTTAGTTCAGTAGGTGTGTTCCAAATTGCTTCCAAACCACAGTAATGCCATTTTTTTTCAATTGACAAAGCAAGTTTCAATTCATATTTTGCTACTTTGCCAGATAAATTTAGCAACATTATATCATGGTCATATATAATGATAGCACTATTTGGGAAACATAATTAACTGATACCACAGCTACTATTTAATAATTCTGGCCTGCTGGGCTTGCTAAGAATAAGTCACTTGGTTTCCTTTTCACAATTCACTTTTGTTCCATCGATTCACTCAATTCCTTTCTCAGATTTCTCTTCACAATTTACCATTTTGCTTATTCACACATACCCTGTAAAGAAAATACGTGATCGCAGTGAATACCTGGTTTACAAGAGTTGTGGATGAAAAGCAATGGGAATAAGTTCTCTGATTTTCACCATATGCATTTAGCTGATGACAGAGGGAATTCTATGTATTTACCAAGGGAAAAAGCCAATGCAACATTCATCTGTATTTAGCAATTGTTCTTTCTGTCATGACCTGAATAATCATTTCTGAGGAAATTAGAGGATTGGACAGGAAAATCTTCTAAACTCCAATCAAGGTCAAAACACAAAGTCCACATGTTAAGTGTTAATACCAAGTATCCCTCTCCACCCAAATTCATGGGGATCTTCTTTTAGAGAAATTTAT
Source organism: Ondatra zibethicus (assembly GCA_004026605.1). Taxonomy (NCBI): domain Eukaryota; kingdom Metazoa; phylum Chordata; class Mammalia; order Rodentia; family Cricetidae; genus Ondatra; species Ondatra zibethicus. The sequence continues at coordinate 68,995 of PVIU01009142.1, forward strand.
TTTTCTTCTTATGATTTTCATGTAAGATATTTCAAGTTTTGGCTGGAGAGATGGCTCAGAGGTTAAGAGCACTGGCTGCTCTTCCAGAAGATCCTGGTTCAATTCCCAGCACCTACAATAGCAGTTCACAACCGTCTATAGCCCCAATTCCAGGACATCCGTAACCCTCACATAGACTTATGCACATGATATAAAATAAATAAATAATTTTTTAAAATGAGACATTTTACATTTTGTCTCAACTCCTTGAGAGATTATATCATGCAACACTAGGTTTACTATATCTGGCTTGTAACCTATGCCATCCACAATTACCATGGGACAGAGTTTTTGTCTGTTTATGACTATTATCCCATAGCATATGAAAGGCTCAATGCTGTGGTATTTTTTTTAATCTTAGTCATCAGCTCCAGTTCATATTGGCAAACAAATAATAACTGAATTTTTAAAACAAACCACAATCATAAAAGAACAAATTCAAAAGAATTAAAATTTTTAGTGTGCATGTGTGTGTGTACATGCCTGAGCATGTGTGTGTGTGTGTGTGTGTGTGTTGACATATTGGTCTAAAGAAAGTGGAAGGAAAGTAGTTATTTCTATCACCACACTTGTAATTTGTGTTGCTTTTGGCACCAATCTCACAGGAAACCTCTAGGATAGCAGCACTGAGCACCTGAGGCAGAATTTACAACTGTTATTTAGTTGAAATACTCCTTTGTGTTTTCTAGTGTTTTCTTGCTGAGACCAGGTAAGAGAGATTTGTGCCCTTAGATACACCGAGGGTTGCCCAGCTATAATTCACCTTCCTAGTGTCTGTTAAATAATCATCACCACATTTTGCAGATGGTTCTAATTCAGAAGTACTAGTTTCATGTAGCCATTGTCAACTCCATTGCAGGTTCTCTGAGCCCAGAACATAAAGAGACCTGTCATCAGAGTTCATTCCCATTCAAGTATTGTGAAATATTTCTCGAGTTCACTCACCATGGCTTGCATTTTATCTTCGTGCTACTCATGGCTCCTTTTAGAAATAAGCTTATCTTCTTTTTAAACCCCCAAAAAGATATTTGTAGAGACATGAAAAGAAGAACATGGGATTTTAGTTATTTATTCCTAAAGCAACCCCAACATCTTACAGGAATGAGAATAAGGTTCTACCTTTCTTAAGATAAACTATAAATGATTATTTAACCAAGAATGAAAAATGATTGCATGAAAAATGAAAGGGTTTTTAGCTATTTAAATTTCTTCATCTTTGATTTGTTAAGTACCTTGACTATGGAGTCCATTTATTGAAAAATGTATAAATTTTCATTTATATTACAGAGTACTATTTTCTCAAATGTTATTTGGTAAAAGCCATATTCCACAGTATGATAAAAACTGTTTATGGGGAGAAATTTCCTAGTTAAGTAACATTTACGAAACTGTGTAGAATGTACTTACTCACCCTCTTTAGCATGAAAGGCTGTGAATATTTCTGTAATGGAGTTAATTCAAGTTGTTTAACATGTAATTTCTCAAAAATACCTCCATAGTTCATAACACATAGAAATCCACAAAATGTTCCTTAGGAAAAGATGGTATAGGCAGTTTTAAGTAATACAATTTTTGAAATTGTGAATTAAGACAGTTTTTTAAGCAATACATTAACAAAATATTTAAGAAAACTTCTGAGTACACAACCTTCATTGCTGTGTGTATCAGGTATCAGTAGAAACATCAAATGGCTTCATTAAAAAGCAAAAGATGACATGTAGGCAGGGACTTGAAGTGGAGATGGGGGGAGTCTAATTATATGCAAAAGGCCATGCTCATTCCATCTTTGCCTGGCTGAATGATTGATTGAGCACCTGTATTCAGAATGACCTTTGTAGTTACACTGTGCTGGGCAATTTCCCATAGTGAGTTTGTTTTTGAGAATTGTCATCACATGGTCGTGAGATTATGGGTTAGTAAGGTATGGCACACCATCCTAGGTCATAATTTATTTTTACACATAAAATTTTTGTTGGATCACATCCAGGAAGCTGAAACATAGCATATGATTGTTTTTGATCTACAATCACAGCTTGTGTACCTTCAGTAGAAATAATCTGGCATTTAAAAACAAAATTACAAATTATATGGACTTTAATAGAGTAGATTTACTTACCCCTGCTCACAATAACCTGCATTTTAATTTGTATATTGGCAAACACTTCTAAGAATGAGCTGTTTTCTTTACTTATATGCTGAATTAAATTTTAGTTTTATTGGGTATATGCATTGCTATGGGATGATAGTCTGTACCCCGTCAATTGTATTTTAATGAAACGCTGATTGGCCAGTAGCCAGGCAGGAAGTATAGGCAGAGCAACCAGGCAGGAAGTATAGGCAGGATGACGAGAACAGGAGAATTCTGGGAAGAGGAAAGATTCAGTCTGCAGTCGTTATCCAGACACAGAGGAAGCAAGATGTGACTGCCTCACCGCAAAAGGTACCAAGCCACATGGCTAACACAGACAATAATTATGGGCTAACATAAGTTATAAGAGTTAATAAGAAGCTTGAGCTTTTAGGCCAATCAATTTATAATTAATGTAGACCCCTTTGTGCTTATTTCGGATTAAATGCATGTGGGACTTGGTGGGACAGAAAACTCGGTCAACAGTACATTGTCTTTGTGTAACTGATGATGCATAAATGTGTACCTAGGCTTCAAATTCCACATGTGTCACCAATGAACTCCATAGACTTTCTGCTGCAGGGAAGGAAACATTATAGCTGAAAGCACATTTACTTTGTCAAGAGTAGAATTAACACATGATATATTACTTATCCATTTGAGCAACCAAAGCATATTCTGTTTTATAAATTGCTTAGGTTTAGTTAACTTCATTTTTATTAGAATATTTCTAAGCAATACACTTACGGTCACTTTAGAATATCTGTCTCTTTATCCTAGGTATTGTTTTGTCTAGGACACCATCTGATTCTTTTCCTGGATTCTTCCCCACAGAGACAACGTTTAAAGGGGTGTTTCTCTCTTGTGCAAACATACAGCATCTTTATTTTTGACATGTGGTTCAATTTCTCATTCTTGTTAAACAGCTACAGAACTGCTTCTCTCTGATGGCCTTTCATTTAACTTAGCACTTGATTTATTTATTTGATTAAACATCTGTGTCTTTCAAGCATTGTTTTCGTTGATTCATTGAAACAGATATTTCACTATTTCATCTTTATAGATTCAGTTGATTTTTATTTGTTTTAGTTTCTGCTGTTCAATATTGAAGGCAGAGCAGAAGCAAGTATTCTGAAACATCAGATATATATTTTGTTCTCTGGAGAACATAAAAGATTTAGCTATTTCTAAAATGGAACAAAGATGAAAGTCAATACCAGGAGGTTCAGAGAAACTTCCCAATTTCAATCAATTCACATCAATGAAAATTTATTGAATTCCTATATCCTACCAAGTCATATGTGGAATAAGAACCAGTGCCTGACTGAAGAAGCAGTGTGGATCCATAAAGGATACCCAAGATGCTCTTGGGAAGCAAACAAACCTGGGGAATAAAAATAAGGAGACAGCTTTTGTCAAAAGCCTTGGGCTAATGGTAAACTACACACCCATCCATTCCAAAGCCTTAGGTTTCTTATTGTCTTCATTTCAATGAATTGATGAAGAGAAGTAGAGGCAAATGTTTCAGAATACTTGTTTCTGCTCTGCCTTCAATATTGAAGAGCAGAAACTAAAACAAATAAAAATCAACTGTGACCTAAGTATAGCCCTCTAGGCTATCCACCAGAATATATTTTTCTTCCTTTTAAGTCAATTTCTGTATAATTAATAGACATTCCCAGAAGCATTTTGACGAGTTTAAAATAAACTATTATCTACATTAGTGATATACAGTTTATTAAATATAAACTAGAGATTTTAACCTGGAAGATACACTATCAAACATTCAGTCAATACCAAATAATCCAGTACTTAGAGTCTTCAGGCATTGTTCTTGATCACATAGAACACTTACATGTGATTTTTTTTTCTCTATATGTTGGTGATCTACTGCTAAGAGGTCAGGAGTACTGTTTAAAGATAACAAGGACAACAGGAAAACATTTTTCATGGTGGCATGGGCATGCTCAAGATGCCACCCAGGGCTATATAGAGGTTTGGCAAGTACTCTGAGCTGAGCACCAGATCCAGGAGGAAAACCTTTACAGTTTCCTGTTAATCTTTCCTTTGGAAAACATTCCTTGATAAGGCACGTAGAAAGAGGATGAGCCCTCCACTGCAGGTGTTTTAGAAGCCTGCATAACTAGATATAAAGATAGGCTGCAGGAAACTAAACTGGTAAAGGAATGTTGTCTCACTGGAGCAGCAGAAAGGGGATTAAGGTGACCTGACATTAACAGAAATTAGGAACCCCATAGTTGTGCAACAGCCATAGAACAACTTTAAGGTAGGGATGTCTAACATGCACACTTAAATAAAGTCTCTGCGTCCACAGAGTCATAACTCTCCTTGTTTACTATCACATTTTTAATGGGATTTTCTTGTGGTTTATTGACTAGTTGGTTAATTTATTGATTGATGTGGAAAATGAGATGAGATCAAATTTCATATTGGAAATAAATGATTTTATAAATAAATTTATAAAAGAAGAAATTTCCAAACTATGAAGGAAGATATGACCAAGAAATGTCAGCCTTCTATTATTAGTGGTACTAATTATGGTGAGCTATAGAATGCAGGAACTTCAAAGAAAGAGATTTTTATTTTCTGCTTATTTATTTTAAGGTATTGTCTTACTGTGTAGTTCAGGCTGAACTTTCAAACCCTTTATCATCTGGAAGTCTTTATTTTCTAAACAATACAAAAGCAAATTAGAAATTTGAAAATTAGTCTGTCCCACCTTCTCTCTCTCTCTCATTCCTTGCTATCTCTTTATTATTCCATCGTACACATAGAGTTAGAAGAAAATATTTACAAAACCTATGAAATACAATAGACTGATTATCCCCAAAACACAATTGTGAAAGGTTTGTTTAAAATAGTATACAGACACAGAGTCCTCTCTGGGGAGACAAGGATCAGCACTGTGATGATTAAAATATATTAAAAATAATTATGTTAAATTATAAAATATTATTAAAATAACCATGTTGGATTACTCAATTTTTACATATATCAGAATAAAATACTACAAAAAAATGGCAGTAGGTAAACCAAGCAAGATTGTGAGGCACATATTAGGAATTTGAATTTTGTAAATAATGAAGAGAAAGGATAAATTTATGGCACTATGTGATATGAACAGGACTTTCAGATATATCCAATTTAATAACCATGGTCATAATAAATAGAGGCTGTCAGAGAGAAGACGAGAAAGCACAATGGTCAAAATGATAGTTGGAGGCTTAGGAAAGGAAGATAAAAAATATATGCAGGGATACAATGATGAGCATATGGCACATGGTCAAAAGCACATGCCTTGGTGATTTGTCTATTTCCCTATTGTCAAAGACTTCTTGGAAGCAATAACTCTGGCTCCATCCTCACGTCTTTCTTTACCTGAATCAGAGTGAGAATTTTGGGGTAGTTGCAACTAACTAATGATGGTCTTTAATCACCAATCGGTAACTGTGATAATGAAATAGATTGATGACAGTGACAAAAGCAGCATGAATGAGTTAACATGTTCTGAATGCGTTGAGTGGACTTGATCTGTTAACTGCTATTATTGATGGCCCGGTCACCTCCAGCCTGCTGTTCATGACGATCCCTGGACTGCAAGCACATTTTTGAAGGAAGTCATCTGCTCTGCAGAAGTGAATCCTTTCTCAACTGCATTTCTACGTTTTCTCCTACAGTTTTATACAACATGGAAGTCCCATTTGCAAGTTATTTCAGTATATTTTCTTACAACATAGTTCTAACTCCTCAAATAGCCCAGGATCAACTCCTTAGCCCTGTTTTCTTTGGAATTTGTGATCACAAGGTGGATGACCTCATCCCATTCCATGGCTTTGAGTACCAGATAATATTCCTATAAAAATCAAAATCATATTTCCAGTTCTTTCATCTCCTCTGATATTTCTATGTGGTTGCTTAATAGTCATTTCAAATTTAGTGTAACCAAAATAAGATTATTGATTCTCACTCCATGTGGTTCTATACCTTTTTAGTATCTACACTGTCCAAAGCAAGCTCTATCAAAACAGGGGCCAGCTTAGGGATATTTATTATTGCTACCTCACGCCTACAACACTTACTGGTATGAAAAAGGTAACAAATGCATATGTAATGAGGCCATAGATGCTTATATTCAGATATATAGAGGACTCTGATATCCCACTGTATCTTATTGGTGAGGATAAGAAGGATAATTAAAATTAAGCAAATTTTACAATTCATAGCTCTATCAGTGAGTAGTATGCATCAATCAAGTCCAGCTGTTAGTGCTCTTCTTGTCCAATACTTTAAGACTGTCAAGTTTCCACAAGAGCACCGGACTCATGAAACTACTAATCTCTTCCTATTTTTGAAAGAAGGACGGCTTGCCTACTCCCATTTCATATACAGGAAAGAAACACATTTGAGGCCTTGGTAATAATAAAGGACATTTTTTCACTGCAGTAAATGTCTATAATGTTTTACTTTCTGGTCAGTGACTAGGTTCTACTTCTTTTGTTTTCTGCATAGGCTTCCTTATATACATTTTAGTAAAAATCAGATATTTTTTTTCTCCCGATAGACGCCCTCAGAGTTTCAGCAGTGCCTCTTCATTTTTTTTTTCTGGCATCCAGATTACTTTGTTAACCAAAAATCACTAACAAGAATGATTTTGACTCTGAAGATGGGGAAATAAAAGCATAGCAATGTCAAACAACAAGAAGTTATGGCTCTGGGCAGGGCATAGGAAAGGGCACAACTGTGCACTTTCAAGGTCAGGTAACCTTCTAATGTGACCTCTGTACAAAGCTTTTGGGTGGACTCTGTACTATGGCAGCCTTTGTTCCTGGTAGAGGCTGTTTGTCTGCTGATTCTGCATGAATTAGCCAGAGCCCTTGCCTTTTGTTAACAACCCAAAGCACTGAGTGATTCATCCGTGACCTTCAAATTGTCACTCAGTGTCTTCTGAGTCACCAGCACTAAAGCTTACACATTCTTTACATTTATCCCATTTTGTTTATTCCAGGATTCAGGGAAGCCAGTTCAGTTATTGTTTTCTTAATCTAATAACATGATTCAGGATGAAGGATTAACATCATAAGGATTTCATTTTCAATGCCATTTTCCCAGTGATTTATAACTATATTTATTAAGGTCCATAAAAGCACATGCTTACATATAGGTCAGTATTTTAGTCATCCCTTGAAGAATAGTCACTTGGTGACAGGCAAGCCTTTCACCTTTTTCTACATACAGTTTTATGCAGTCTCTATCACTACTTCTTAGCAAACTCCCCATGTCTTAAGCCTCACACCACTGAAAAACATTTTCGAACTCTTGCTCTCTAACTTTCTCTGGGTCCATGCATTCCCTTTCTTTAACATTAAAGGAGGAGGGACAGTCAATTTCATGGAATAGAATTTAGAGCACTGTTTGACTGTATCTCTTTGTGAGATTGCTGGTACTAGCAATGTGCCTCATAAGGAAGCAGTGTTAGTTTATTTTGGTTCCAAGTCAAGAACTGCAGCAGCTTTACCAGAAAGATCCACATTAGAGCTCAATTATTTTGTTCCTTACATGTCCAGTTCCTACAATAGCTTCCTCAAAGAAAGGCCACTAGAACAAGACAGCATTAATACATTCCTAGGTCTTGGTCTACAAAGTTCCTGAATGCTTCACTCTAAAACTATTGAGCCTGATAATGGCCTATACCAGTGGGGCTTGCATTTTCAAGAAAACACATGTACAACATATCTGCACACACACTCACATGCATATGCATATGGCCATGTATTGGTTATCATAAGATTAACAGACACATTCCTCAGTGCTTCCATTACAAGGAACCATCCTCAACTGATATAGTGATTCACTATAATACTGAGAGTCATGTACCATTCTTAAATGTTAAAATGAGCCCTACTATTAATCTTCAAACTCTGTGAATATAGCGAACCATATTGTCTTATTTATCTTTCTATCTGCAGCACATTGAACAGTATCTGGAATAAAAACGGACACTTAATAAGCCTATGCTCAAGGAAAGAGGACCTCAATCATTCCCATCCTTTAGCATGCACATGGATAACACTAGCCAGGTGCCTCATTATCCACAGAAGCATAGTTAATCATCCTGTACTTCAAAGATCTTACCTGTGAAGAGGGCATACAAGCCTCCTCTTATTTACTAGAAAGTTATGAGCAATGCATCTAAAAAAGCTACTAAAGGACACTCTATAAATGTCAAGAGGAACAACTGTGTTGATGAAATAATAACAATTTATATAATTTGGGTAAATACATATTCACTTGTCTCCCTGGGCATTGCAAGGAAGGGGGAATAGATATGGGAACATTTTGGAATAATCTCATCTTCCAACAAAGCAATAATATGTGAGCAAGGGCGAATACCATAGCCAATCTCATTTTAAATGGCATTTCCTGGTGGAGCTTCCTGCTACTTGTTCTTTAGGTCTTGGGAACCCACTTTATTCATGATGGAAAGGCAGAGACAGATCGGTGCGGACAGCAGTGTCCTCACTCCGCTGTAGTGTACAAGGAGTCTGAACAAAGACCAACTTACCACTCAGTTACTCCTAAGATTAGCTTAGGAAGATAATATATCACATACAATTGGATGTCAATCTCACACTTGTTTAGAAATTTCCAAAGCCAGAATGAGATTCCCCTGTGCACAGACCTTACAATGGATTTAGTTGTCATGGCTGTAATACCACCGAGAATGAGGTCAACCTCAGATCTAATGGTGACCAACTGCTTTTAAAATGTGTGGGTTTGATGAGCACTTAGCTCACAAGCCCAGAGAAGCCGAATAGCAAGGTGAACCCAAAGAAGGCATATACAGATCCTCCTGGAAGTTGGAAGCAAACAAGATCATCAAGCAAAAGTTGGAAGCCAGGGGGCGGGGATAGAGCTGGGGGGTAGGGGAGCAGGGGAAGGGGAGAGGGGAAAGGAAAAGGGAGAAGGACTGGGGAGAGCTTGGGGGAGTGGGAGGGAGAAGATGGAGGAAAGGTGGACATTGGAGAGGGGAATAAGATATCTACATTAAGAGAGTCATTTTAGGGTTGGCAAGATACTTGGCCCTGGGGATCCCAGGTGTCCAC
>PVIU01009143.1:0-77257 GCA_004026605.1 Ondatra zibethicus
AGGCTTTCACAGGCAGATACAATGCCCGCGGTCAGCCCGCTGCCCAGGTCCCAGGTGGGCCTGAGCTGTAACCTGCCGGCCAGGCCCTAACCGCCACACGCCTCTTCCTCTGCGGTGGCTAGAGAGGCAGCCTGCAAAGGAACCGCCATTAAGGGCTCTGCAGAGGGGCAGAAAAGGCTGCGTTCCCAGACGGGGTTCAAGCGAATCCTTTCATAATTAATAAGACAGCTCAGCTGAAATGGTGAGGAGACTGGGCCCTATTGATCTGCCAGTCAATCTACTTCCACCCCTCCTATTTATAGGCTCCTCGTGGCTTTACAGATTAGTAAACAGCCGCAGTGGAGACCCGGGTCCCGGGTCTGCATACGCGGTGTAGACTGGGGAAGGAGAACTACACATAGGCTATTGGGTTCATTGAAATCAAAATCTGCTTTCACTATAGGTAGGGATGGGAGGGAGTTCGTGGGTACTACCTAGGGTACGCTGAGGGGCGGGGGAAGGATGAAGCCTGATCCCGGTGCTGAAGCAGGCTCCCACACCCACAGTCCTCCCGCAGCGGGGAGGGTGTGCCAAAGCTCTGAAATGCAATGTGTAAACAATCGCTAGTGTAACAGTTCATAAATCAAACCCAGTGGGTCGCAGCCCAATCTGCATTCCCCCCACGGATTGAATTCCAGCAACACATGCGTCCTTGCGCCCCGAGCGCTGGAAGCTGCATGGATTCTTAATGGCAGCATACATTATGGGCTCTGGTTCACGCACGCGCCTCGCGGGGCCACTCTGGGGAACAGTTCCACACGCTTGCCACCCCCAACCCCTCCTCCCCACCTCGACCTGCATCTCAGCCCAAACCAAAGGAGATCCCGCTGCCTGGGCTGGGGTGCTCGCCCGCACCGGATCGCTCATTATTTTGGAAAACAGTTGGAATTTCTTCATAATTTCATTTCGATGGTATTTTCAAAAAGTCTAAGTATACAGATGACCAACCTAAGCACAACCGCTAGAATTTAAATGAAAACATCTAAGCCTGTCGCAAATACCAATCCGTTTAATGGGGTGAGGGTACAAAGGGAAAAAAGAGAGTCTCCTGCGTTTCTGTCTTTTTGTCATGATGACTTGCTGATCACGATTCTTTTTCCTTTGTGAATCGGGGACGATCCAATGCCCGCCACTGAGCTCCTAGCGTGTGGAAATGAACCCCACTTCCAGTTCTCTGCGGGCTTTTGAGGGAAAAGCAGACCGCAGCCGTCGTCCCCTCCCCCACCCCCCACCCGCGACGAGCTTCCCACTAGATCCACCTCCTAGAAGACCTAAGTAGGCGAGGCTGTGGGAGGAGACAGAAGGGATGGGGGCGGCCTGGGGGCGGGCTGATTTGTTCACCCAAGAGAGTTCCTTTCCAGGAACCCCTTTCTCTGAGTGAGGTTCCAACTGCTCCCCAGGTGGAACTGCTCTAGAAGGAGGGCTCCCCAACACTAATCCCTCTGGCGCACCTTCTCCAAGCGGTCCCCTGGGAGACAGGAAACACCGGCTTACTGTTTAAAGCTATTTTACCCGGTCAGGGGACCACCACGCTCACGTGTTCTAGGAGAGATCTCTAGGAACGGAAGGCGAGTCTTCGAAACTCAGATTTCCGGATCTGTCTCCTAACGGAACGTTTCTTTTGTTTGTAATTGCTTAGATTATTATCGCGCCGTCTCCAACTATCAAGTGCTGTTTAATCACGTTGGCTGGTGTCATCGTTTTTAAGCAGGAAGGAAGAGGTCCCGGTTGCCAGTTCTGGGAGGTGGTGTATCTATCTAGGGTGGGTCTATCCTAACGCTGTGGTGAAGTGGACCGAGTGGGACCAAGTTCAGCACACCGACCTCCTCTAGGTTTGACCTGCGAGCATCCTCGTAGGCTCTCCACGCGGTCCACTAGCCCGTCTTCCAGCACTTGAATCCATCCTTGGCAAAGTAGATTCAAGACAGGCTAGTTCACCGAGCATCAACTCCACGTGAAAATGTGAGAAAGGCCTTTTCGGGAGCTCCAGCCTCAGTCAGGAATTTGAGGACAAATGAGAAGACAGGCCGGAGAAAGACACCCTGTGGAACCCCCTGGAAAGGTGGGGAAGGCAGATACAGAAAGTGAGGGTAACGGAGAGGAGGGAGCGATTTGTGAAATAAGGAAAGAGCCTGATGGGGGAATTAGAAGCAAAAGAAATAAAGCCTGCAACGGGAGAAAAGGAGGCCCAGGTGAAAACCTTCGCTTTCACTTAGGACTCTCGGTGAAGCGAACGTTACAAGTGACCACACATACTTTCTTCCTGCGAATCCAGAGAGCTTTTCCTTCACTTCGGATGGTTATGGTGCAGGTGCCCGCTGAATTTTTGCTCTGAAGTGCCTGAACCTGCAATCTTGGACTCTAGCCTCCGGGCAAGTAGGCGAAGCTTTTCCTGTTTCCCCTTTCCCGATGGCCCCTTAAATCCCTACAGAGGCTTCTGGGAAGGTCTTCCAAGATCCCCTGCGTCCCTTCACACTTATTTCACCACATGCCAGGTTCCCCACTCTGGTGATGCCCTCATGATCTGGTCTAGGACGGGTTGGGTTTCTGGAACACCCTGCACTGTAGCCGATGGACCCTCAAGGGAGAGATTAAGGTGCCCACTTCCTCTTGTTCCCTAACACCTACCACGGGGAATTCACCATTCACGTCTGGATCTCCCTCGTCCCTCGCCTCTGGCATGGAAATAAAGTGGTAAAAGGAAGGAAGCAGACTAAACAGACTAAAAGGAAGGAAGCAATGAGTTACCCAGCTTCGGGGGCTGAAAAAAAGGCCCTCAATTTGCACCTTCCCTGCAACCCAAGTCTCTTCATGTTCCTAGGTCATGGTGTCAGGCAATTTGTAATGCCCTATGGATCCGGATCCAGTCCCACTTCCCAAAGCGAACAGCCTGAACAAGGAGGTGTGGTGTGGTGTGGTGTGTGAGTGTTCGTGTGCGTGCGTGCGTGCGTGCGTGTGTGTGTGTGTGTGTGTGTGTGTGTGTGTGTGTGTGTTCAGTCTCTCAGTCCCCTTCCCCACACAGAGAAGGTTCCAGTCAGATTTGTACCCTAGAAGGAAATCACCTTTGCTTGGCTTCCAGGGACTTGGACTCCAGCATCCCAGAGCGCCACTCTCAGTTATGACCCTTAGGCGCAGTTGCTGAGCCCCTTGTAGCCGCTTCTTAGTCGTCTGAATGCCAGCTGGGCACAGCCACACTGTCACAGGACTGTATCTTCCTGCAACCTGCCCAAATCGCTAGTTCTTCATTTAGCTTCTTCCTGTTTGGTTTAGGCTTTATCTGTTGGGACTCTTTGAATTCTTCAAAGTAACCTCCAGGGACAACCTCTTTCTGCCTTTTAAAAATGCTGGAGTTTTCCCTCAGTCGTCTACAGTTTTAAGTCCTCTACCTATAGGTTTACTGAAGCTCTGTGCCCCTCTGTGACCTCCTCCAAGGATACCTTGAACAAGCTCCTTGAAATGAAGTCGTCAACTTATGGGTGACTCTTCCGAGGCCATTCCACCCTACCTGGCTCTGCCCAGACCCTTACTGTCCCGAGTGACCAGCTGCGTCACTCCAGCCAGGTATAGAAAATGCTTCTTTCAACAGTAAAAATGTAAAACAAAACTATCCTTGTAACCCATAAAGGGATTCAAGGGGACCTACTGGAGACATTTAACCTTTTGTCCCCTCACAGTGTATAGAGGGCATGTGTCCTTCACAGTGTACCTATAAGACCTGTTCTGACAGATACCCGTAATGAGGGTGGGTTTAGGCTTTTTCCGTGGGATGTGTATTTCATGTTACCCAACTCTGTAGATGAACATCTACCCACACAGATCCTTCTTTTAGCCAGTTGCATACTATTCCACAGAAGGGTACACTAGTTTGCTGCTTGTTTGTTTGTTTAACCTATACTGATGTGCATATGAGGTTTTGTTTTCTTGTGTTTTATTTATGATGCTCTACAAATGTTACTGTCACAAATATTCCTGTTCAAACAATATTCTGCACTAGATTTTTATTTCTTCAATAGCTTAGAGCTCCCTCCCCCCAACCCCTTCCTAGTTTGGCTTGCTGGGCAGAAATGTCTGTGTGCTTTTCTTATGAAAAGATGCTAACGGATCATCTAAAGGATCCATACTACCAGGTTTTCTGCATCCTCATCAATACTGGGTGTTAACAGCCCTTTGCAACTTTCCAGAGGCCACTGACACTTCACTGGATTCTGTGCCTCTCCAGGGACAGAGAAGCCCCAGCTAGACTTTGGGACTCTGCACCAAACTGTGGCAAGAGCCAAACAGTCAATGATTTTATTTAAACCTGGGAGTAATTAGTCCTGGAAAACTTTGTCTCAGCATCCCTAGTTTAATCAACAGGCCCGGGGAGTCTATGGCTCCTGAGGGCTTGGTAAGGGATTAGAAGGCTCAACTAAGGATCTCCCACTGAGCCTGGCACTCACCCTGCAACGTGCCAGCTCCCAGTCCCAGCTGAGGCTGTGGTTCCCTGGCCTGGCAGAGTGGGTGGCAAGCAAAGGAAGAAGCACAGGAAAAGCACATGGGCATGGGGCACAGACAAGGAAGACAAAGGCTGCTTTTTTCTTTTCCTCAAATGCCCAGAGAGTCCTAGGGGCACCTACAGGCAGGATCCAAACCACAATGAACTGAACCATCTCTGAGGGAGCCCACTGTATAGAGAAATCTCAACCCTACTCAGCCCTCTCTGATCTTTCCTTCATTTATGGTCTAAATTTAAAAAAAAATAATAACTTTCACTGAGTACATTTTACATGTCAGATACTATGCTAAAAGGTTGCATTTCCTTGGTAAGCTCAGCAAACAAATTGCATTATCCCCGTTTTAAAGATGAGAAACTGGGGTTTAGAGAGAGACTAATAATTATCCCAAGGTCAGCAGGTGTCAAGAGAGGGAGCTGAAATAGAAAGCCCTGATCTAGCTTAGGAGTCTGTTTTATGGTATCAGTTTGCTTTCCTTGGTGTGTTACTATGCTGAATCAGAAGAGTTAACACAAATAAAGAGACGACAACAACAACAAAGAAATTTAAGTCCCTCGGTAGGCAGAATAAATAGCCTGACAAAGATGTCTATCCATTTCCTAATTAATCTCTGGAACTGCTGACTTTTGTAGTTGTTGGCAAAAGAGAGTTAATGGTTGAAGATGGGATTACGCTGCCGATGGGCTGACCATAAGAGAGAGAAATGGTTCTGGATTGTCCTGGGGATTAGTGTAGTCACAAGGCTCTTAATTCCCAAGAAGACGGCAGAATATGACAGAGGCATGGATGGGAGAACTCAGTCCACTATTGATTGGTCTTGAAGTTGGAGGGAAGAATCTCTGTGACAAGGAAATTGAAATGGCTTCCAGGGAAGAAAAAGAAAATATGTTTCCCAGAGCTTTCAGAAGGGAATGTGGCCCAGTGATTTCAGCCCAATAAATACCATGCCAGATTTCCAACCTACAGAACTTAGTATCAGACAATAGGGTATTGTTTAATTGCCCATGTTTGTGTGTTTGGTTATAGCTGTGAAGGGAACGCTATTCCAGGCAGAAATTGCATTATACCAATTTAGTTGAGAAGGTACTTTTTACCTAAAAACAACAAACAAACAAACAAACAAAAAACCCCATGCCCTTCAGGAAGTAAGCATGCTAGAGATTTTTCTCAGGGCTTCCCTTCATCCATGTGTGTGTTTGGAGGAGGTGGCTGATTCATTTCTGTGACGCTTCAGGGGGCAGTAAATGCATCATAGAGGACGTCCGAGAAGGTGTTTCTAAAGAGCAATAAACAAATGATTATGTGGTTGCTCACTGGTGTCTCAGCACAGAGACTTCCACATGTCCATCCCTTTTCTACTCCTTCCGTTTGCAAGAGCCTCCTGTTCATCTCCTTTCCAGACAGTAACTCAATGAACATGGTAAGAGGTTCCTTGGCTCTGTGATCCTCATGAGCCTGCCCAAACAAAAATTCATCATTTGGGTCTATGCATTCATGAACTATACCACCAGGTTCTTTTTCTCTTGATAATTCACAGAAACTAATATTTTTTAAAGATTTATTTATTTATTTCTTATGTATACAACATTCTGCCTCCATGTATGCCCGCATGCCAGAAGAGGGTGCCATATCTCATTACAGATGGTTGTGAGCCACCATGTGGTTGCTGGGAATTGAACTCAGGACCTTTAGAAAAGCAGCCAGTGCTCTTAACCACTAAGCCATCTCTCCAGCCCACAGAAACTAATATTAACCACATACTTCATCACCTGGACAAAAATCGTATGCTGGACTGATTTGCATGTTGGTAGCATTTCTAACTGCACCATACCACATACCCAGACGACATAAGGAGGTGGGTTTCACCTCTAATAGAATATCTGGAATGAATTGCTTGCTATTGGCATCCTAAGAAGGAAGAACTATTTTTTTTTTAAAAAAAAAAAAAGCCAATTTAGATAGGACTCTAGTTGTTACTATCCCCTACACAAAGAGAAAACTGTTAAAAAAAAAAAACAGTCCCAATACAGTAAACAGGACAAAAAAGACTCATATAACTACTGATCCTAGAGGACTCTAGGAAAACATAGCAGACACAGGCCATTAACTCCAGATTCATTGAGGATTTGTAGTGACTCCCCAGTCCCAGCCTGCTACTTCTCTCCATGTCCTTGAGGGGTCAGCAGGCTTAGGTAAGTGACTGTGAAAAAGGGCTCAGGGACTCTCCTGATCGTCTGGTCCACTCATCTGGCTGTCACCTGATGCACACTGAGTTGTGATCTCCCTTAGGTACAGAGAGAAATCTCAACCCAAAAGGTCATTTAGCTTTATCCAAACCCAAAGTCTTCAATGTAGGCCGCTTTAAGGTGTACAATAGAGGCTGATATCCATTAACCAGTGTGGAGGGTGAAGACTCAGAGCTGAGTGTCAGCCGGACCTCCCCAAATTTATCTTCACCTAGTGAGCTGGTAGGCACATCTGTGTCAGTTCAACCTTTTCCACAGCAGTCTCGAAGAGGCTTTTGCCATATTGTGTTATTTTCTACTCTTCTGAACAGAACTGGAGGTGCTGCACTGACTCAGTTTCTCTGTATGGAACACTGTCTTATTTTACTTCTGAACAACCATTGGGCACTTTTACAGAAACCAAAAAGACTTGTTCTTGGTTGAAATATTTATCTTTAGGTCATTTTCTAAGTTCAAGTCTAAGATGTCCAGGTATAGACTTGCACAGATAGTGCAATCAGATACTGCTTGATTAACAATGCCCAGGACACACAGAATCACACAGACTCATATGTGCACACACATGCAGATGTACAGTGCTCTCCTTGACTTGGAAACCTCTGTTTGGCTTTTGAAACTTGCCTCCTATCTGGTAGACTAGGATCCCTGCTTTGAGTTTCATCCTCCATGTGCTCATCCCTCCCTGTCTACATTTCTTTGTCACTGTGACAAGCACCTGCCTGAGAGAAACAACTGTAAAGGGAGGAAAAGTTTAAGTTTCAGCCCCTGGCCACTTGTCCCATTATTTTGGGCCTGTGGTGGCTCAGGGCATCATGGTAGGAGAACATGGCATGATCTCCACCCACATCATGGAACAGGGAAACAAAGGAGAGAAAGAGAGAGGGTGGGGTTCCATCTCAATGGCATGGTTGTGATGACCTAACATACATGCTTTATGTATTCAAGTCCCATCACTTTCCAATAGTGCCACAAGTTGAAGATCAAACTTTAGCACATGAATCTCTAGGATAATGTAGACTCCAAAGCATAATATTGTTTGTCTTGGGTGTTCACCCATTTCTCCATCGTGCCCCAAGAACAGTAGACACAGAAGGTATAGAACAAGTAATACAGGAAGAACTAGGCCCAGAGATACAGATGGGCAGTAGAGCACAAACTTAGCATAGACACAACTCAGAAGAAGTGTGGTGTGTGTGTCCACAGATAGATCAATAAAAACATTAGCATGTGTGACTCTATCTATGTGAGATGTAAGGGAAGATGATTTACTCAATAAACGCCTGTGCCAGGCATAGTGCTATGTATCATGGGATATTTGAAAGCGAAGGACATTTCTTGACTTTAAGAAACTTAGAATTTAGATATTGATAACTTTGCTAACACATGAAGAATAGATAAACATGCATGCATAAAGAGTACATCAGTAACATCTTCTTCCAAACTGCTTGAGTCCATTTCTGTTGCTAATAAATAATAGAAAAAGGTTTATTTTTTTCCCATTGTTCTGGTTCAGGGCCAAGACTCTACATCTGGCAATGGCCTTCTTGCTGGCAGAGTCCCAAGACTGTACAACACATCACCCAGAGCATGGTACAGGGATCACACTAGAGATGTAAAGCCAGCCTGACTTTTACAACAGATCAAATCCTGAGATATATCAATCCACGAGTCCGTTAAGAACATGTATCCCTAAATATCTTTTAAGGGTCCCACATCCAGTATGATGAGACACACAGTTCATGGACATATGATAACATATCTAATAAACAATAAAATCATTTTATTTTTCATTACGAGTTTGCATTTAATTTTTAAGTTTCATCTTCATTCACACACTGGCACAAGCTACTTATAGGAGGAAATAGATAGGACAGTGATCTCTAAAGATATCTACATCTTCACCTCCAGAATATATGAATGTGTTAAATTGTTTTGCAAATTAGAATTAAGATTGAAGATTAAAGCTACCAGTCACATGGTTTTATGATGAGAAAAATCCATGCTCATTTGGGTCAGTCCAACATAGTGACAAAGGTTCTTAGAAGTCGAAGATGACATCAGACAGGTGGTGGTGAGAAAGAACCACAGCTGGATGAAAGAGGAGGCCATGAACAAAGGAGAGTGACTGCTTCTAGAAGCTTCCAAAGAGAAAGGAATGAGATCTCCCATAGGGCCTGCAGAAAGGAGTTGATACCTTGAAATACTTGCCAACACCCAGTGAGACATATTCAGAACTGAACCTCTTAAGTATAAAACTAGATTGTGCCATTTTAAATAACTATATTTACAGCACTTTGTTTTGACCGCCAAACATGAGAAGGAAGCCCCTGCTGCTGCTGCTCATATTCCTGTTGATCCTTCTCCTCCTCCTTTCCCCCCCATCTTTTCAGAATAATCTGTCACTGAAATTACATTAATAAAATAATTCATTTTCAGGCTTTTTTTTAAAAAAGGGTCCCACATCCTGCTATTTCATAACAGGAAACAGTGTAACTTGAATTTTGGAGGCCACAGTCCACAGTCAAATGATAGCACCCCTCTGCTGACTCCCCTTCTGGCTTCCAGAGCCAAGTTCTTAGACACTGTCATTGTCTTCTCCACTGCCTCAGTTGTGTCTTGCCCTTTAAAAGAAACTTTATTCATTCTATTTTGAAATTTTTATCAAGAATTCACACACACACACACACAGAGAGAGACAGAGAGACAGAGAGAGAGAGACAGAGAGGCAGACAGAGAGACAGAGAGACAGAGACAGAGAAGACTGGAAACTGCAGGTGATCTAAAAGAGAAAAATTTAAATTGCTATCATTTCTTCAACCAGAGATACTAACTTTCGGCTTAGTGTCTCTTGCTTTAATCTCCTCCTTTTTGCATGGGTATAATGATGCTGTCCTTCTCCTCAAACATATTATCTCTCTTCCCATGGCTAACTCATTGCTGAGTGCTTCCTGTTGTGGAATATTAGTTTAAGATGTGTTACATTCGTTTATGCTGTGGAATATTTGTTTAATGATGCAAAGATGTGTTGCATTCTTTTATAGTGCATTTGTTTAACTCTGTAAAACTGTGCTGCTTTGCCTGCCTGAAACACTTAATAAAAATTAAGAAAAAGATGAATGGCCAATAGCTAGGAAGAAGGGAGAAACAGGCAGGACTTCCAGGCAGAGAGAATAAACAAGAGGAGAAATCTGGAGAAGAGAGAGAGAGTGAGGAACAGGAAAAGGGGGACAGGAGGACACCAAGGGCTAGCCACCAGCCACACAGAGTAAGAAGGAAAGAAAGATATATAGAATAAAGAAAGAAAGGTTTTTAAAAAAGCCTAGAGACAAAACATAAAGAAATGGGGTACTTTAAGTTAGAAAGGCTGGCTTAAAACAAGCCACGTTAAGGCCAGGCATTTATAAGTAAGAATTAAGTCTTCATGTGTTTATTTGAGAGCTGGGTGATGGGCCCCAAAGAGTTAAAAAAACAAAACAACAAACAAACAAACAAAAAAAACCCTACAGCTTCCAACTCCCTGCATAGAGTTCAAGACTTACCAAGATCTGGTCCTATCTCACCTCAGCAGCCTCTTCTCCACACATAGCCCTCTGCATACACTGCTGCCATATTGAACACCCTGAGCTTCTTTGAGCTGACATTGCCTCCTTCACCCAATGTAGTAATTTTTTTTAATCATGTATCAGGGCTGAGCCTATGTGACCAATACAGTAGAATACTACTGAAGTCTGAAGTTGTGCTGAGTGACTTCCAAGACAAGGTCACAAAAGATATCGCAGCCTCTTTTTCGCTTTCTTGCATTGCTTTCTTTAGGGGTAAGCAGCTACCTTGCCATCAGGACACTTAAACTCTTGGAAGAAATCCACAGAGAAAAGAACTGAGGCCTTCTGCCAGCAGCCAGAAATGTCTTGCCAGACGCATGAGTGGCTTGAAAAGCAAGATCGTCTATCCTCTATCAAAGTTTCAGATGCCTACAGGACTAAGTTCACTTCTGACTACAGCTTCATGGATTCATGTGCCAAGCTACCCAGTAAAGCTGCTTTCAAATTCTTTACCCAGAGAAACACTGATAAATAATAAATGATTTTTTTTGTTTAAACCGGTTTGAGAATATGTGTGGAGCAAACTACTCAGGAATAGATTAATAAACTGCACCTGGAAGATTCCTTCACTTCATTCTTCAATGTTAGTTCATTTGTCTATCTATGTTCCCATGCGTCTGTAAGTCCAAAATACCTTGAGCTTCTAAATTTATTAAAGAATGATTTCTGCCAACTATGAAGTCTTTTGGGACTGGATTGCTAAAAACACATACAGAAAAAAACCCAGTCTAAATATTTCTGATACAGGGTAAATCTATACAAATGATTAGTTAAAGAAGACCAAAAAGAAAGCAATGTTGCCTTAATTATGAAACTATAACAAGATGTGGGTGTGAGAGCAAATGAGGAAAATGACACTTCTCTCACCCATTAGCTACTACAGCTGCTGCAGAGCTGGAGACACCCCAGGAGTCAGAGGGAGAAAGCTATTCTCCCTTTCTAATCTCCTGCAAGGTCTTCCATAGGCCAATCTGTCAGGCAAAGGAGTCTGGGAAATGTAGTTTTCACACTTCCTTCCCTGCCGTTAGAGAAGATATGCATAGGAAAAGTGAGCCTCTGAGAGCTCATAGAACAATTCATCATCTGGAGCAATAACAGAGATAATGGAAACATGTAAGCACGTATCTGACAGGTCTTGGTTGAAGAAATGAAACAGCCAGCACATGTGATCCTATGACTGAAGAAAATCAGATGCTATTATGTTCAGCTCTAACATCTATCCCACAGGTCATCAAAAGACTGGGACCCACCACAGGGGCACATCTAACTCAAAAGAGCCTCCACAGCAAAGCCCTACTCAGTAAAAACTTGGATAAGGGGTTTCCTGGTAGAAATAACACCCTGAGAGAATGGAATTGAGTAATCTCCTTTTCAGCTGTGACCTCTTGTGCCTCCCCCAGCCCTTCCATGGAGTTGGTCCCACTGTGGTGTGTTTTACAGGTGAGCCACCTCAGCTGTAAAGAAATCAAGTTACACAGACATTGAGTGGCAGAAGTGGGGTCCCAACACAGTAGATGGGGTCCAAGGAATGTGTATTTAACCACTCTACCACTCTTTTTATTACTCTGTGGTCACCTTACCTGAAATGTGGCAACTACTGGCCTCTTGTTGCATCTGTACAGTAGAGATTAAAAGGTCCGAACAATATAAGAAAGCATATATAAGAACAGAGCCTGTAGAAATTCAACCCCTAAGCTAGAGGAAAACCTTTGGACTCAGCCTTTCCACCCATGAGTCTATTTACTGTAGATCAACTAATATATTCTAGAAAGTCCACAGTAGTTGAATTATCTAGAACATTTTTCCCTGAAGCTCTGAATGGACCTTTAAGACTAGAAATAACCTCTTCCCCCAACCCAATCATATGGGCATGTTAATAGCCAGTGCTGGGGAGATCCTGGGATGTGGCCATGTGTCATGCCAATAATGAAAGCCTATACAGAACAGTATATCTGGGCTACTCTTTCTTTATTTGTTAGATTGTAAACAAAATATCACTTACATTTCCCCTTTTTTGTCTAAAATAAAAAGATTATAACTAATATAAGAAAAACTATGTACAATAAGCACAATAATCATATACAAATATATAGGCAATAATTACATTACCAATGTATAGTCTATTAGCATTTGACAAATTTCAAGAAAATACTCCATTATCTATTCTATCATGGTGAATCCAAAGTGTTGTACCTAATTCACTTTCTATTTTACCTTGTATTACCACATCTCCATATCCCCCTTTTCTTTTTACAGTGAGATCCCTAAATCTAATCTCCTTTGTTCAGCTTTTTTCTTGACCATTACCAATAACAACTTGTACCCAACCCCTTCTAAATGATAATAAAAGTCTATGACCCATCTTTAGGGTATGTGGGCATAGTTCTCTAAACTATTTCCTGCTGATTGGGAGCACTGGTAATCTTTGAAAGACCTTGACACAATTCAGGATTATGGTCAAGTCCTGAATGGAGAATTCTGTGAGGTTGGATCATCTCCACCAGCTGTTCTGGATGTAGAACTCAGAGGAAACTGCAATAGAGGCGGTCTGAAATGTTGGATCATCTGCACCATCCGCTCCTTTCAGAGATTGTCCAGGGGGTCTTCCTCGATCAAACCTGCTCTTTTCTTAACCCAGAATGAATCCAGAGTCTCTCATTTCCTCCACAAAATCCTCAGACCGAATGGGGTATCCTGTCTTTACAAGTCTTCAGACTGAATGCCCAGAAAGAATGACAAAGCTGAAGTTGATTCTATTTACTTGCTTAGGCTGCTGATGGAGAGGCATAGGGAAAAATAATTGGGTCAGTTCTTTCATTTGCTTGGATAGAGTTATTCCAAGATATTTTTTGAGGCTGCTGTGAGGATACTGTTTTCTTGCTTTCTTCCTCCATATATTTGTTACTTGTATATAAGAAGGTTACTGATTTTCATGTGTTTATTTTGTATCCTGCTGCTTTGCTGCAAGTATTTATCACATGCATAAGTTTCCTGGTGGAATATTTATGGTCTTTTATATATAAAATCATATAGTCTCCAAATAAGGATACTTTGACTTCTTTTCTATTTGTAGCTAATTGATCTCCTTCAGTTATCTTACTGTTCTAGCGAAGACTTCAATTACTCTATTTAACAGGTATGGAGACTGTGGACATCCTTGTCTTGTTCTTGATTTTAGTGGGAATGCTGTGTTGCACTGCACAAGCCTAGCCAATGAAGACCCAGCTTTTTTCTCCTAGGATGGAAGCCTGAAACACAGAATACAGGTGTGAAAACAAAGAATTATACAGCTGTGGCTGTATGTATGGTAAGAGGTTTATTTCCGTATAATTTATGAAATAATGTTGATTATTTTATAATAATCTACTTGCATACTTTCATAAATAAGACAATCTGGTTTGCCTTGACAACATTTTGCCTAGTTCAAGGCTGATGGAGAAAAATTGGGCTACTCAGAATAAAAAGAAAAATGGCCTATTATTCTGATGACTGGGTACCAAGGTATGGTTACAGACAAAGGAAATACTTAAAACACAATAGCTTTTCTCAAAACAAATATCTTGTTTTAGAAAATGCATTTATTTCCCTGCAAGTACAGAGCTATTGTAAACAATACTCTCTGCCTAGATCTTGCGTGACCATTGTGAATGAGCCATTTTCTCTTGCTCAGAGGACATGCCACTGTAAGCTCTGGCTCTCAAGTATCAAACATCCAACTCAGGGAGGTGGTAACTCCAAAACTCACAGTTACATACCCAGAGTAGATGCTTTGTTTCTCTCCCCCACCCCCACCAGTGACTCCTAAGGGCACTCTAATCCAAACAGTAGTAGTTTCTGAGCAGGTACAGCATGAAACAAGTGAAATCAATCAGATCTTGTCTGTGAGCCAAGAAAGCCAAGAGAAGGAGGCCCAATAGGCAGTGCATCTTCACTTGTTGCCCTGAAACGCTTTTAAACTGTAATTTTTGAAATGTCGCGTTGTCATCTACTTGCTTTATCTCTGACCTTTCTTTCCAACACTTTCTCTGCCTCAGACAGTCCAAGCTTCAATGCCATCGCATCTAGGATTTCTCTGCCTTGATTCAAAAATCTTTGCATGCGTTGGACCCTAGAGTCCAACCACTGAGAAGGAGATGCCCCTAGAGACCATGTCTCACACCACAGCTGATGTAAAAGCATGAGGATTTTATTAATTCTGTCATGACAGGGTCTTCCAGCATTCGGGAGGCTAGGAAAGACCCCGAATTAGTTGGTAAGGCTACTTTTAAAGGGAAAATCCACAGAAGGAAGGGGTGTCTGGGGGTTGTTCTTTGACTATTATGATTGGCTTATTCAAAAGGGCTATTACCAATAATTGGCTGGAGAGTGGTTGCCAGATGAGGTAGGGGGAAACATCTGAGGGTCACTTTGCCCCTTTCCCAGGGCCTGAGTCAAAACATCAGTAACTGAGTCAACTCCTAAGGGTTAACTTGCCCCTATTCAGGGAGATGGAAAGTTCCCAGCATCTCAGTACGTGCATGTGTAGCTGTTATGTCCTTGGTTCCCAGGGGAGGGGGGGGAGCATTACTGCTGAGACTGAGAGGGCTCAGAATTGTCTTAAAGTTTTACAGCATGGAAAGCTCCTTCTTGTCATTTAGTTTCAACATCAGCATCCCCCATCAGAGTTAGATTCTCTAGCCCATCCATTGAAAACTGAAAGCCACATGACTAGGAACTGCTCCCCAGCAGACAGGCATTGCCTGGTTTTGTTCTGTTCATAGTCCTGAGCACTTGAAGTTTCATAAAATCAGTACTTAATGTTGTTGCATCCTCTCATGCATGCTGTGCAGTTCTCTGTCTCCTAAAGTGCTGGAATGGCCCCTGGGCCTCCCTCTGACCCTTTCTCTGAATTTTCCTTCTGAAGCTTAACATCCTGATTTTTTTCTTTCACTCACCTCACATATTGATGCCTCTTGAACGAATAATGAGTAGATCTCAATATACCAATATTCGTATTTATCCATGGGGATATGTTTCAAGAACCCCAATGGATGCCTGAAACTCCAAATAGCACCCTATCTTATACATGCTGTCTCTCCTCATATCTATTGCAATGGTTAGTACTGGTTTTCAGCTTGACAGGATCTGAAATATTTCTCCAGGTACAACTGTGAGGGGTTATTTGGATTAGACTAGCCTATGGCCCCACCTGTGGGAGTGCTCTTGATTAGATCAATTGAGATGTGAAGACCCACCCTAAAGAAATATCATTCCCTAGGCTTGAGTCCTGGGCTGTTTCAAAAGGAGGAGGCTAGTCATTGCTCTCTGCCTCCTGACTGTAGCTACAGAGTGACCAGCTACCTCAAACTCCTGCTGCTAGAACTTTCCAGTTGTGATAGACTGTACCCTCAAACTATGGGCAAGCGTAAACTGACCTATTCCTTGCTCTTGTTGGGATATTTTTATCACACTGACAGGAAAAAAAGGAGATCTGTGATAAGATAAGTTGAGGCCCTGGACATTTTCCACTTACAGGAGACCCTGTTTTCTGTGGTGTATCCTAATTGCCAACATCACAGCTTTTGTACTTTGGTGCTATTATTAAGAATAATTTTGCCATATAAACACAAATGGTTGATACTAGGGCATATGCACTGATTATTCAAATAGCTAATAACAAGTAGCATATATAGTGAGGATAGACTGGAGAAAGAAATGAATCATGTCCCAGGTGAGGATGGAGAAAACATTCACCAACTTTCTCCAAATAGAATGCTTTTTAAAATTCATGAGTTATTTCTGGAATATTTCATTTAGTGTTGTTAAACTGTGTTTGGCCTCAAGCAACTGAAATAACGTAAAACAAAACCAAACATAAGGAAAGACCTGAGTCCGAACAAGTAGCAAGAGCTGGGCACTATCCAGAGGATCCACTGTGGCTGCCCTTGACCTACATCATCAGTCACTGACAGGAGATGGTGAGGCTGAGTGAGCTCAGTGCTCGAGAAGATGCTGAGTGTCTGGTGACGACAGAGTTCTGCTGAGTATATCTTAACCACAGTCAGCACCCCAGAAACTGAAATCTCACTGCAACAGAGTTATCCCATAAGCTAAAACATCCACTATATTTCTTTTATTCAAGTATCTTATCCCAGCAACCAGAAAAGCAGCTCAGACACCTGTGATCAGGTGAGACCTTGAATGTTTTTCGCTTAAAGGAGACGCTCTGTGGTATATCCTAATTGCCAAATTGGTGCTGTCTAAACCGGACCCCCTTCAGCTGTCACCTGCACAAACACAGGGGATAGTCAAGGAGACAGTAGTGTTTATACATTAACATCCACTTCATGGGAAAGCCCACCAGTTTAGAAAGAACTCACATGGTCATCGTTAAATAAACTTCATTCCAATATCGGTTTCTGTTCTTTGTGAGGTGATGCACACTATATGTAGCACAATGCCTCTTTTCTGAGAGAAACCAAAGCCTGGCTCCTCAGAGTTGGTAATGGATGGAGAATATTCCTATGAGGATGACCCACCTCTTCCCTTATCGCCCCCATGTTGCATTTCAAATGATCGCCACTCTACTGAGGATCTCTGGGTACTGCTTGTAGCACTAGAAAGCTACAAGCTACTAGTAGGCACTAGTAAGCTGACCTCAGAGGACCTTGAGGCATGTGGGCCTCTTCTTAGCCATGGATGCACCTGCTGTGGTTTGATTCTGAAATGTCCTCACCAGGCTCCTATTTTCAAACACTGAGTCCTCAGCTTGTGGTGCTACATAGAGCCTGACTTGTAGAAGGTACTAGGTTTAGACTTTTGAAGGTCATACTGGATTCCAGTGTAGAAGAGTCTCCTCCACGGGCCCCTGCCTCTATGACTTCTCCATCATGATGGACCCCCATCTCTCTAAAACGTGCCTTTTCCTCCCTTAAGGCAGTTCCATTGGGAATTTCGTCACAGCAAGTCAGAAGTATCTGGTGCCCTCCTCCTTCTCTTTCAGTCTATTGGGAGGAATGTTTTGTTCTGAGTTTTTCAAGCACCAGAGGTGTGCCATGTACTCTGACCAGTCCTACTAAATCCAAAGGTCAAGTAGAGGACTTAAAAATCAACATTGGAAGACTCCAGAGAATTCCCAGAGTCAGGGCTGATGCTAAAGTGTAGATGTGTAGACTCTAACCCATCCCCTGATAAACTATTAAGCAGCATATACAATGACAAGGACAATTTGAAAAGACATTACTGAAGACCTGGGGAGAGAAAAATGCATGAAGAAAGAAACACCCAAGTATATGAGCAATGGTACAACTTTCTTCTCTGTGGTACCTGACTACATCCACAGGGAAGGAACAGTAAATCACCAATAGAAACTCTTATAACACTCACAGACAAGAGAAGTTTCTATAGCCAAGAAAGTGAATAGTCAGTCTAAAGGCATTTTTTTTCTGCTAAAATTTCAATCTGTATTGGTTGAATCTATAGATACAGTGGGCCCAAAGGTGTCAAATGCTGCCCCGTGGGACATGCTATATACTTGTTCCTGGTCTTGACATTCATAGTGCATGCTACATTTTGAAATTTTTTACAGGGAAAACCTCACTGAGATATGTTCATCTGCAATTACCTGCACATACATCACCACAGAAATTCTGCTAATCAGAAATAGCTAAGGTACCTCTAAGTGTTTCCAAGCTTGCAGTCAAGGCTGTCCATGAGGTACCTCCAGAGTCTCTCTTTACTCAAGGACCCTCCTCATATCCCATCCTTATAAATGTCATTCTTTGTTCTGCTTCACCCTCTTCCTCCATCTTCCTCCCCTATTCACCCTCCAGCTGGTTCCCTTCTTTTTCCTACTAGTCCCTGTCTTTTTCTTTCTTACCAGTAGAAATGATTTGAAATACATGGGAAGATACAAGTAGGTTTTATGCCAATCACGCTGTATATGGGATATTTACATCTGGTAATGTGATATCCATCGATGCTGCGGGACAACTAGAGCTTGAGTTCTAGGGGCAGTGGTCCCTAACCGGATTTGAACGAAACTGAAAACATCTTGTCACACTACCTCCGAGATCACTTTCCAAGAATGTTTTGATATCTGCCATCAGAGAGTGAATCCTTCAATCTGGTGACGCAATAGCTTAGAGGAGACCAAAACAAACCAAGATGTTGTTAGACACTTTTCTCCTCCCTGGTCGTTTCCATGAATAACATGTTGGTTTTTACGAGCTATTAGATTTTATAAACTTCCTTTCTAGAGCGATTTGTCAGTGTCAACAGTTATTACTATCCTGCAGTCCCCAATTCCTCTCTTGTGAGCAATAATTTAGCTTAATTTTTTTCTCTGTGATAAACCTTTACATGATGATCAAGTTTCTAATTAAGGATTATGGTTACCTGGGAGGTCCCAGCCAAGAAACAACTAACAACTTCTGAGTAAGAGACCAAACACAAGAGACAGTTTTGAAAACTGTCCCTATAATGTCTCTCACTCCCTCCCCCAACCAGAATCCCATGAAGGATTGTGAGCCATATACCCTTGACTCTCTTCAATGCCCTGACACACCTTTTTGATGGCAACAGGGATTGGACCCAGGATCATGAGTTCTAGCACACACCCTAATTCCCCCATCTATACCCCATAGCTCTTCCTTAGTCCCCATTAATGAAAATGGATCTTTGTGGAAGGCGTCATAAACTAGATGATGCTTACATTTGCCAGGCATATCAGTTTGAACAATAAGCAAACTTTTTATTATAATCATTGAACATAAAATTAAATTTCTTGGAGGAGGGTTCACAAAACAGTATTTTTCTTTTAAAATAATAAACATTTTGGTATTCTAATGTCAACAGAAGTTAAACATATTCAATACACAAGGAGGTTGTTAATGATGTTACATCTAGAGTGCTTCCCTATATTTGAAACAGATGTCACACTTTAGCCAGGTGGTGTCTTATTCCTATTGTTCATGATGGTGTGCTGACTCCATGTGTCACTGAAAAGGAAATTGGTTTATGAGAAAGTCACATAGAAAGGAATTTCTATGCTATGCGTTACCTGTATTATTCTAGACTCACTTTTCTTTCTCGGATCTGATTGTCACCACCAAATACCACACAATATGTTCAATTAAAAACACAAAAAGCTCTATTATATTCATCAATCTCACCCCCAGAATTACATGTTTGTGTGTGTACCTCCTGGTCTGCTTGCTTTTGACTTTGTGTTTGTTTGCTTTAGCTGGCTTAAGATGAAGTCTAGCATTATTTTTACAAAGGATAAGGGGAAGAAAAGTAGAAGGGAGAGGGAAACAAATAGAAAAAAAGAAAAACAAATGAAAACTTAGTCGTTTAAAGAGAAACTGGTCACATGCTTCACATGAGGGAGACAAGTGCACAAGAGCAGGAGGTCATGCCCTTAGCCCATTGGTGGTGACTGAAAGCCATTATTGTATCTCCTTTATGGGTAAAGCTCTATCCACTTATGCCATCTGGTTGTCTGGATGGGGTCTGCCATTATGTCATGTCCGATTTCCCATCTTTCAGGCTCTTGAACTAAGACATGTCTCCGGAAGACTTCTTCCAGATTGTACTTCTTAGAGTTTAGCCAGAGCCAAACATGGGTGCCGCCCACATAACCCATAGACCTGAGAATGCCGACAGGTGGTTCATGCTGTCTCCCGCAGTTCTGTGCTAATCATGGGGCACTGCCTGCAGCCCCCCTTCTCCTTCCCAGAGCTCTCTCTGAGTGTGGATCTCTCTGGATTGGCTCTTCGTTGCACGCTTGGGGCTGTTATTTTCTGTCTATGTGCATTATCTGTCTCATCCCCACTCATTTTCTGTCTTCTTTCTAAGAATTTCTCAGTATTCCTGGTCTTCTGATGATGGCTTCATTTCACATTTTCTTTGATTGTAAATTTATTCCTTTTAAACTATACTGCTTTATGTTAATAGACTTACAATTAGAGGGAAGGTGACAGATTGTGTTCAGTTTGCCATCTTGCTCCAGTATCATTCATATGTGCATATTACACAGGCATACATATATCTGCTTTATTCTTTATATTTGCTTTACAATATAGAAAATTATACTATGAAATATATAATCATGTTGTATATATTACTTGTCTCTTTTTCAGTTTCAGTCAGAATTCTATTTAGAATCCTTCTTTATGGAAGAATTAATTGAATTTTCTCAAGTGTATAGAACAATATTTAGCATGTAAACTAGAAATATATAGAATACCAAAATTCTAGATCTGCTACTTAATAAAATACATCCTTTTTCCTTATTAATGTTTGATGTTAAAAACATCTGGATCTTACCAAATCCAAAACAGAACAGATTATCAGCATATTTGTTCAGATAGCTGTTTGGAAACCCCATTGTTTCAGCATAACTTGTTATCTACTTCGCAAGAGCTCAGTGATATAAAACAAGACATGTGTCTGGACTGGGTATTTTCAAATCCGGAGCTGTACTCAAGGCACAAAGTTGGAATACAATGAAACCCACAACATGTCCCTATTTCAAAACTTCCTTGTGAAAAAGTCAGGATGCAAGGACCACATACAAATCTAAAAGTTTAGAGAAATGAGACTGAAGATGAGTGAGACTTTGTCTGTTTCAGATGCCTCATGTCCTGAAAGAGAATATTGACAATATGGACTATCTAGAAAGGACCTGTCTGCCAGGAAGAAAATGCACATGCTCAAGAAAGAAAAGAAACTTCAACTACTCTTTGTGATTGATACAAAGGAAAACAAAGAGTGTGAGAGGTTAAAATAGTATTGATGTGCTGCAGAGCACTCACTGGAGACTGATGATGATGTTCTCTAAGGGTTTATTCAAGTACAGAGCTCTCCAAGAAATGCCACTATATAGCATGATGAGTATCAAGAGTGTATGGCAGAGAATTTGTAAGGATGTCTGCTTGACTCACAGAAGTGCTTCCTCATCATTCCAAGGAAAATCTCACAGGTATCCCTCCTATGTCAATCAGTTTCAGGGTAGGCACAGTAGCGGACCCCAAAGATGTCTACCACCGAACCCTGAAATATGCTAGTTTCTGTGGTAAAATGGATTTTGCAGATATAATGAGGCAGAAGGACATCATGAGAAAGAGAGGTTACTCTGAGTTGTTCATTTGTGCCAAGTCTATTCACACGAGTCCTTAAGGGTGATGAATATTTCCAGTCGCCAAAGAGATTACTCTACACAAGGGGATGCCATTCAATAATATGGTCTTTTAAGGAGAGAGGAGATCATGAGTCAAGGAATTCAGTAGCCACCTAGAACTAGGAATGGCGCTCAGCTCACAAGTGCAAAAAATTAAATTCTACTAGCCCTCTCCAAAGTCAGAAAATGGATCCCCCCCACCCTACTCTTCAACACCTCTAAAAAGAAAGCAACCTCTGCCATCTTGGTTTTAGCCCAGGAAGATTCCCATTGGTCTTCTGATATTCAAAACTGTGCTGTGCTGATCTCACAAAAGCCACCAAACTTCAGCTTTTGTTAGCTGTTCTGTACTGAATAAGCCCAAATAAAACCAAATGTATCACACTTGGCATCTCCACATGCAAATGCAGATGATGGCAGAAAAAGTATCGTTTCAACCTGCAGAAATTTCATTGGGTGCCAGTTGCTGCTGTTGCCCTTTGACTAGCTCAAGATTGAAAGACAGAAATGAGGGTGATGTTGTTTCTACCTCTGCTCCAACTGCATCACAAACAAGGACTCCTTTCTGTGTCCTCACAGTAGCTGTGCATCAGCATGTTTCTCCACCAGCTGCTTCTGTTTCTTGTCTTCTGTCCACGCAGAGGATATATTCTACTTCTCTCTTGAAGAGAAACCGAGGTCTTCAGTGAGAGTAGAATTCCATGTGCTGTGAAGCTGGGCACATGGCACTGCCCAAGGATTCATGACTTGAGGGCAGTTGTGTCATGATGCTGGGGGAAATGAACAACCCCCTTCACAAAGCTGATTATTGATCTTTTTTTGTATTATTGAGTATTTTATCTGTCCCAAACCACACCCACAAGCCCCCACACACACACAGTCTCACATACACACACACACACATACACGTGCACAGATACACACACACACACGTGTGTGATGTATAGAGAGAGATTATAGAGCTAGCAGACAGAAAGATGTGTTTGGGTTTTGTTTTTTACGTAGCCCAAGCCGACCTAAAATCCATAATCCTCCTTCTTCAGCTTCCCAAGTGCTGGGAACACAGGTGTATTCTATCACATCTGGTGGAAATATTTTGATTACCATATTAATTAGACATTGTCAGTTTAGACCTAATGTCTAAACTGCTGTTTCTTTGTTATAGAAATTAATAAAATTCATAAATTATGCAGATGATATGTGTGTCAGTCACAGTCTCATTTTCAGATGCTAGTGAATTGAGTATTATTGCAACTCAAGCTTAGGATGATAGCTAACAAAACATCCCAGAAGACTCAACACAGCAACAGAACTTGGTTTAGATTACTATTCTCATCATTCACCTTGTTTCATTGAAAAGATCCTGAAATATAGCCCAGGTTGGACTTGAACTTATTATCCTTCCCACTTTAGACTTCAGGGGTGGGATTCCAAGTGGGCACCACCAGGCCTCACTCTCTCATGTCTTTCTTATCCTACTTTTCTTTCATTATTTACCAGTCCTTATTCAGCCTGCACTGTGTTATAGACTGTGTTGGTGTCAGAAATTCAGTAGTTAGCAAAACTCACATGGCTCTTATCTTAGGGTTTAGAAGCCAAAGCTAGTGTCATATTAAATAACAGCACCAGTGTATATGTGTACACCCAAATCCAGTGGTTAATTCGAGGACTCAGTAGAAGGGTTAGAATGTCTCAGTCTGGGTCATAGGAGGCCCCTGAAGATGAAACAAATCTGTACTAGGAAGTCTACATGGGAGAGAGACTCCTAAGTGAGGACAGCTAACACCAAGTCTTGAGGACAGAGTAAGATGGAGTTCCTGAAACTCCAATAGAGTCGTGGTTAGCAGAGAGTGGGAGGAAAGGCCGGTGAGTGACTAGGACCCAAGCCCACATGCCTTCCAGGCCACATTCTGGATTTTTATCATGATCCACTTTGCAAAGAGAAGACACTGAATTGTTTTAAATATCTAAGAAAATGGACTCAGATTTTAGGTTTTGAAAAAAAAATCTTAGTGACTGTAAAGAGTAGACTAGAAAGGCCTGAATAGGTGGGGTGAGAAGCAGTGACCTGTTGAGGTAGGACTGATGAATGAGGGACAGGTATATGCCAATACTCCCTTCCAGGGCTCAACACTGGCTGGATGTAGGACATTCACATAAGAGGACAGATATAAAAGAGAAGGTGTGGACTCCCATTTGGCTATGGTGATTTGGAGATATGAGAGGACAGTTGAATGTGAGTCCTAAGTGTGGGAGGACATCTAGATTTTAAGTATCATAAGCAAAGAATGTCAGAAAGGGCACGGATACATTCTAGCACAGCTTGGGTACTAGAACACTAACTAGGTTATGGAGGACATGGAGGGAGTGAAGAAAAGACAGACACACAGAACACCTGGGATCAGGTAGACTGGGCTTTCTGACAGCAAAGCCACAGCACACTAAAAACTCAGTATGTTTATTACATACAGTTGAACAGGGAGACAGGGCTGCTGCATACGGTTGAATAACAAGGTGGGTTAGCTGATATCAGGAGCAGTCTCTGTAGGAAAGCAGTCTTCAGGTTGTAAATATCAGGGGGAGAGAGCTATGGTAGGCATTTTTTGCACTCACTGCCAACATTAACATCAGAAGGAAAGGCCTTGTCATTTCCCCAGACTAGCCTGGGAAAGGCTTTGCCATTTTCTCTGTGGGTCTGAAGCTTTGGTTCATGATATAGCCATGCTAATGACATCAACAAACATCCAGTCAGGACTTCATACACTCAAGGTGTCCTCTGCTTCCTACAGATGCAGATGAAATGAACTGAAAATCTAGGAGGACTTCAGTGTGGTCTATGAGTACAAGCACCTAGAGGCAGAAAGAGGAGGTTGCACCCTGACAGCAGAAGAGGAAGGAGAAGCTGGAACGTGGGAGGAGAGCTAGGAAAGTAGTGTGATGTGGGATTCCACTCTGCATGCTATGAATATGTTTTATTGCTGGAAAAGATAGATAGGCAGAGTCAGAGAGAAGCCATGTAGCTGCTACAGGAGACAGATGTTGTACACTGGATGGAACCTTACCAGTAGGCCACACAACCACATGGTGATACAAAGAATAATAAAAAGTGGGTTAATTTAAGATGTAAGAGCTAGCTAGAAATACACTAGAGTCATTGGCCAAGCAGTGTTGCAATTAATATAGCTTCAGTGTGATTATTTCAGGTCTGGGTGGCCGGGGAACAAACAAGCAGCCTCCGACTACAGAATGGCATGCAAAAGACTGGGGCTAACACGTATGGCCTGCCATCCACTTCGGGTCTGGGTCCTTGTACACCCACTTGGGGTTAAGAAGAAAGTAGCTGAGACCATGCCCACAACTCAGCACTTCCCACCTGGGTAGGTGGTGGGATCGGATCTGGTATGAGTGCACAGGCAGCAAAGCATAGTGGATCCCTGCCGCCATACACAGAGAAATTTCCAGGCTGCTCACTGTGCTGCATGGCAGATTTAGCTTTTACTCACATAAAAAGGGTTTACATGTTGCACAGTGCTTTCCAGAGTTGAGGTGGTGAGGACAGCTCCCACCCAGCAGTCCCAGAGCCAGCCATGAACTACCTCTGCCATATGAAAGCCCGAGAGAGGCAGAGCCAGCATCCAGGGCCACTGTGACCAAGCTGCTTACCATTTTAAAAGCACTCCTGGTGAGAAAATTATTAGAGATATTCAATAAAGACAAATTCATATGGAAAAAGACCTATAAATGGTCACAGTGTTGGGTAAATGTACGGAGGTTTGAGAGAGAGAAAAAAAAGAATATAGAAAGCTATAAAAGGAAGTAAATTGTTTTAAAAATATAAAATAAAGTCTATAAAGAGACAGAGTATAGATAGTCATAGATTAAAGGAGTAAAGAAAAATAAGCCACATAAAGATGGAAAATACACAGAGAGTCTGGATTATGTATATTATTGTGTTTTCTTTGAATTTTTTGACTGTAAATGAGTTAAGTACAGAGAGACTCTTCATAGTATGGGCTGATAAGCTAAACCAACATATATACTATAAAAGTATCTTGACTTCAAAATTTGGGTCTAAGGATATGTTGCTTTGGAAACAGGTTCTGCATTTGTTTTTACAGAGGATGAGAACTTGTGGGTTCCTTCCAAACTAATGTGGTTTGATGGAACAAGACACACTGAAAGGTTTCCATAAACCCCTAAAATTCCTTCACCCAACAAAAAGCAGGAAGCAGTTTGAAGAGCACTGTGCCCAGATTCCCAAAAATTGTTTATAAATGTTTGTTTACATTTAAGTGAGTATATGCTATAAAGATGAATACTTTGCATTGGTGTGGATCTTTGTTTATTGGTACAAATTTAAGGTCAATTTTGTTATATGTATATTTCTGCTCTTGATTAAGGTATTGTGTTTGTGCAGCTCATTTAAAAATGTAATGTGTAATTGAAAAATACAGGTTAATAGATAGTCATCTATAATAGTCAAGCTTGTAGTCATGTTAGTTAGGTTTTCTAGATCTACAGAGATATATTTTAGGTGGGTAGGTATTCTTCAAACCTTTCAAAGACTAACAATATATGGCATTTAAAATGTTTTAAAAACTTAGGACTTTCGTGACAATGAGACACATTCTGGAAGCACCAATTACTTCAAGAGGAAGACTGGCATCAAAGAGGCTCCTTATGGAGTTCGTTAGTCATTTGGGCCAGAAACTGCTATTGACTATACTGCTTGATATTATGCTGTATGAACTGGACATGCAGGAAACACAGAGAAATGACTGCTGAACTTGTCTAAAGGGGTTCCAGCTTCATGAAAGAGTCTGTTAGACATTCTGCAGGACACAGAAGAAAGTGACTGACAAACTGCCAATATAGGCAAAACTGTCTTTGAAATTTAGTGCTTCATGGAAAAGTCTGCCAGATACTATGGGCCTGTAGGCTGAACATGGATGCTGCAATGTTACAGAAGAACTTTGGGTGACTGTCCAGGTAGCAAGATGTCTCTGTCAATTCTAGAGTTTAGGAAGTTGTTTACAATGCACTTCCTGTTTACTTGGGTAATAGTTTATCCTTCTGGAGTCTTTGATGGAGTTGAAGAATATATAGTTATAATTATAGTTTTCCTTAGTTATGACAAAAGATAAAGTAGATATAAATATTGTAACTATAATTCTTGCTTGATAACTGTTTTGTTATATGTAATTTTACTATGTTAAAGTTAAAACCTTCCTTTTGTTTAGACAGAAAAGGGGAGGTGATGTGTGATTCCCCTCTGTGTGCTATGAATGTTTTATTGCCATTGGTTAATAAAGAAGCTATTTTTGGCCAATGGCTTAACAGAATATAGCCAGGCTTCTTCAGAGAAAAGTAATGTAGCCTTTGCTGGAGACTGACGTTGGATGCTGGATGGAACCTTACCAGTAGGCCACAATCACGTGGCAATACACTGAATAATAGAAACAGGTTAATTTAAGATGTAAGGGTTAGCTAGGAATACGCTAGAGTGACTGACCAAACAGTTTTGTAATTAATATAGTTTCAGTGTTATTATTTTGGGTCTGGGCAGCCAGGGAACGAATAAGCAGCCTCTGACTACAGTAGTGACTTACAAACCAATGACAAAAGTGTTTCCATGACAGTGGACTGCACAGTGAATGACAGAAAGAGGTCTAGGACTTCTAATTGAGTGACTGAGATTTGGGCAATTATTGCTAACGTATCTAATTAGGACAGTGTAAAATGTTTATCTATCGTCCCGAAGGTCATTGCTGACTTAGAGAGAGACCAATTTTCTTCGTTATGGAGAAGTCACATTACAATGGGTCAAGACATTTATCAGAAATGTGGAAATGGAGGCACCATATCCCATAAACCCCAAGACCACAATAGGTACTAAATAATTATACTTGTAAGTATATTAAAGTCATTCTTAGAAGTAGGGCCTAGTGCCAAGGGCCTGCAATACCAGCTACTTTGGTTGAGG
Organism: Ondatra zibethicus; assembly: GCA_004026605.1. Classification (NCBI taxonomy): domain Eukaryota; kingdom Metazoa; phylum Chordata; class Mammalia; order Rodentia; family Cricetidae; genus Ondatra; species Ondatra zibethicus. The sequence continues at coordinate 27,525 of PVIU01009143.1, forward strand.
CAGGAAGATTGCCAGTTCAAGGACTGCCTGGACTGCAAAATGAGTTCAAATTCTGTGAAACTGGGACCCTATCTCAAAATAAAACATAAAAAAGGGCTGGAGATACCATTCAGCTGTCAAGTTCATATCCACTATATGTGAGGCCTTGGCCATAGTGGTACACACACAAAAACAAACAAACAAGAAAAAAAACTTCACACATCTCTTCAATCTTCACTATGGGATATATGTGTGTGGGTACAATTATATAGGCATATACATATATATGTACACATATGTATATGTATGCATTTATAAAATGATTGCTTGGGCTACTTGATGGAGAACAGGGCAGAAGATAGTAGGCCAGCCTGCTTCAAGCTGATAGAAGGCAGAGATGGGTGGCCCAGTTCACTTCCACACACCTTGCATTGTAAGAACTCAACCAAATAGCTACAGATAGCCACAAACGCAGCCAGAGATCAGAGGCCAGATGCATTCCCAGGGAGATGAGAAAACAAGTTCTGTGGACCACTTATCTGTCTCTACCCTAGAAGAGCAAGTCATGGTGGGAAACTGAGCAGTAATGATGGAAGAATTAAGAAGAGATAAGATTTGGAGATATTCTTATAATGGAGTTGGGATTAATGAAAGACTGGATGTAGATCATATGAGAAAGTAAAAGACCAATGTGCCGACTTCCAGGCATGAGCGACTGTAAGCATGGGGCCATCAACTAAGATTAAGAAGGGGCAAATGGAAAAACATATACTCATTAAACACAAGCTCCCGGCTCCGCCAATTCCTAATCCCTAAAATTTTAATTACAAAATTAAAAATATTTATATATGTGTATGAATGTTTCACCTGCATGTATGTGTGTGCTCTGTGTGTGTGTGTGTGTGTGTGTGTGTGTGTGTGTGTGTGTGTCTGGCACCTGTGAAGGTCAGAAGAGGACATCAGATCTCTTGGAACTAGAGTTACAGCTGGTTGTGAGCTGCCATATGGGTTGGGTTCCCCCAACCTGGTCCTATGGAAGAGTAGCCAATGCTCTTCACTGCTGAGTCATCTCTTCAGCTCCCTAAATATTTTTTTAACTTGGGTTTTCTGGATATTAATTCCTTATCAAACATATGATCTGAAAATCTTTTCTCCCATTCTACGGGGAGCTCTTCTACTATGTTGATAGTATTTTTTAATGTTTTAAAATTCTCATGAAAATGTATGATTCCATTTTTCTCTTGCTGTCTGCACCTTTGCTCTCATATCCAAACACACATTGTTAAATCCAATGCTTCCTCTTTAGCCATTAGGAGTACGCAAATTAAAATTACATCAAGATTCCCTCTCATCCCAGTCAGAAAGAATGTCATCAATAAAGCAAACAAAAACAAGTACTACTGAGGATGTAGGGGGGATAGGACCCCTTACACATTATTGGTGTAAATTAGTGCAATCACAAAACAAATGTATGGAGGTTCTCCCTCCCAAAGTAAACATGGTGATACCATGGTCTGCTGTCTTATCCCTGGGTGTGTCTCTGAGGGAATCAAAGTCAGCATACAAGAGACATATGTGCACATCTACATTTATTGCAGCACTGTCTCAATTAACAAGTTACAGCCTCAGACTAGGTGCCTTTCAACAGAGAAGTGAATAAAGGAAAAATGAGATACATATACATACACACATATACATATATATGTATACAAACACATAACAACATTAATCAATTACCATTTCCAGGAAAATGGCTGGAATTGAGGATATGCATGTTAACCCAAACAAGCCAGATTCAGAATGTTGTTTTTTTTTTTTTTATCACATCTCTTCCTAGTTTCATAAAGGGTGTGAAATGGGACAATTTGGGAAAGCAACTCTAGGGGAGAGGGGGACTTGACAAGGCAACAAAAGATGGATATGATCAATACACATGTCAAAATGTCATAATAAATAATTTATTTTGTATAATTAATAAACACTGAAAAATCCAGTATGTGAAACTTTTATAGTATGTTTGCTTCTAAGAGTTTCATGGGTTTATATTTTATATTTAAGGAACATATACACTAATCTAGTTGTTCTCAACCTGTGGGTCACAACTACCCAAAGACCATCGTAAAACAGATTGTATTTACATTACAATTCATAACAGTAGCTGTGGTGGTTTGAAAAAAATGGCTCCCAAAAGGAGGGGCACTATTAGGAGGCGTGACTTTGTTGGAGTAGATCTGTCTTATTGGAGGAAATGTGTCACTGTGGAGACAGGCTTTGAGGGTTCATATATGCTCAAGCCATGCCCACTGAGTCAGACCACTTCCTGTCGCCTGCACGATGCAGGGGTCTCAGCTGCTTCTCAAGCACCATGTTTGCCTGCATGCTGCCATGTTCCACTGTGATGATAATTGACTGACCCTCTAAACTGTAAGTGAGCCAGTCAGCAGCTTGCTTCCATGGTCTCTGCCTCAGCTCCTGCCTCCTGGATCCTGCCCTGTTTGAGTTCCTGTCCTGACTTACTTCAATGATGAACAGCAATCTGAAAGCGTAAGCCAAATAAACCATTTCCTCTCCAACTTATTTTTTTGGTCATGGTGTTTTCTCATAGCAATAAAATCCATAACTAAGACAGTAGCAAAATTATGACGTAGCAACAAAATAATTTTATGGTTAGGGGTCACAGTATCATGAGGAACTGTATTAAAGGGTTGCAGCTTTAGGAAGGTTGAGAACCATTGTAAATTCATCAATTAATTATTGCATATAGCGTTAGGTAAGCATTTAACTACATCCTTTTACATATTTCTATCTAGTTTTCCCAGAACTATTTGTAAAAAATTCTTTTCTTATCACTTACATGGTCAAAAATCACTTGCCCACGAGTGAAAGTATTCATTTCTTTGTTATCCACCCCACTGTTTTGGTCTAAATGGCTGTAAGCCAGCACCATGTTATTTGATGACAGCAGTTTTAAATAATTCTGAAATCAGGATAGACTGTCTTACCTATTTGGGGATTTCTTGAGGTTCATAGAAATTTTATGAAGGATTTTTCTGTCTCTAAAACCAACAGTTGGATTTGTATCAATCTGGTTGGCAATGACTTCTTAATAATATCATCTTCTGGTCCCTGGACATATGTATCTTTCCATTTATTCTTTCTTTACTTTCTTCAGAAACAGTTAGTAGTTCCCATTGGACAAGTTTGCATTTCCTTAGCTAAATGAATGTCTAAGATTTTATGCTATGGTAAATACAATTGTTTTCTAAATTTCCTTTTCAGAGTGTTCATAAGTTACCTTGTTGGAGCTACAACTGGTATTTGTGTGTGAACATTCTGTCCTGCAACTTTATTGAACTGATAATTGGTTTTTAAACTTTTTTGGGGTGTGTGTGTGTGTGTGTGTGTGTGTGTGTGTGTGTGTGTGTGTGTGTGTGTGTGTGTGAACACTTTTTTTGTATGAAGGGTGAGCCCATGCCAGATTCAGAAGAGGCCAGTGGTGTCATGCTCTATCACACTCTGTCCTTTACACAAGGCCTGGAACATGGAGCTAGGCTGCTGACCAGCCAGTCCCAGCAATCCTCCTGTCTCCACTCCTTCCCTTCACCCACAAACACTGAGGTTAGAGGTACTTCTGACTAATCTTCCACCCTCCAGCTCCTGCCACGCCAGCTGACTTTTTTTTTTTAGTTCTGGCAGATGCTTTTGTGGAATATCTAGGTTTGTATACATGCATGATTATATCATTTGCAAACACAAATGGTTTCTTTAAAGATTTAATTTTAAAATTAAATATGTAGGGGAGTGGTAATGTTCCCATGAGTGTAGGTGCCTGCTGAGGTCAGAGGTGTCGGGTCCCCTCTATCTGGAGTTACAGACCGTCTGACATGATGGGGACCACATTCAAGTTGCCTGCAGAATAGGTGTGTGCTCTTCACCACTGAGCCATTTCTCCATCACAACAGTGATACTTTCACTTCTCCCTTTTGACTTGGATTCTGCTTATTTCATTTTTCGGACCACCCATTCTGGTTGGGACTTGCAGTACCGTATCAGACACAAATGATGACAATAGCCATCTTTGCCTCATTTTTAATGTTCTCAGTTTTCCTGAGCGCAGAGTTACTGCAGGTTTCTCATCCAGAACTCTGGTTCTACTGAGGTACCTTCCTTCTCTTCCTCTTTATTGATTTCTTTTTCTTTTAAATCATGCAGACTATTGAATTTTAGCAAATGTTTTTTTCTTCATCAATTCAGATAGTTGAGTGAAATTTTTAAATTTTATTTTACTAATGTAACATACTATTTTCATCAACTTCCCAATGTTACATCATCTTTGCCGCCTAAAGGCTAGTTTCACTTGACTTTGGTGTATAATCTCTTTGCAATGGGACTGAATATGGCTGCTAGTGTTTTTGACAACTTTGCAACTATGTTTGTAACAAAGACATTGATCTGTAGTTTCCATCTGTCTTACTGACTTCAGTTTTGACAACAGGATAACACTGGCCCTCCCAGAATGAGTTAAGGGCTTCTTGGAAAGGCTTGAAGAGTGGCGGACATTTTCTCAAAGTTTGCTGGGATTCACTGGCAAAGTTATTGGGTATAGGGCTTTTCTTAGTTGAGACAATTTTGAGTAAAGTCATGACTTCATTTCCATGCTACTTATAGATCTAGTCAGTCTTTCTAGGAATCTCTGTTTTGTGGAGGTTCTTCAGTGTGCGGGCATACGATTGATCATACTACACTCTTATAATGCTTTCTATTTCTGTGAATTATTAATAAAGCTTCCACTTTCATTGTGACTTCCCTCATTTGTGTCTCTGCTCTCTTTATTTGTAGTCCAGCTAAGCAAAATTCTGTCAATTTTGCTGATACTTTAAAGGACCAACTTTTGTTTTTATTGATTTTCATCTATTACCTATTCTATTGATTTCTGCTATAGTCTTTAAAAATTATATTTATCTACATGTATGTATGTGAGTGCATGTGTGCTAAAGTGTGCATGCAGCAGTCATAGGATAACTTACAGGAATCAGTTCTCTCCTTCTACCACATGGGTTCTCAGGGTTCAGAGTCAGGCCCTCGAGTTTACTGACAAACACCTTTACTTGAAGAGCCTTCTTGCTGGCTCTATTCTAGTCTCTATTGAGGAAATATTTATTTGGGAGTATAGGCTGAGACTAGGTCTCAGTATGTAGCCTAGGTTAGCCTGAGCTCACTAATGTAGCCCAGGTTGACCTAAGCTTACTATGTAGCCCAGGTATTACTTAGTTCACTAGATAGCTCACACTGGCCTCAAATTCACTATTGCTTTACCATCGATTTTTGAATCCTGGGATTAGAGAAGTTTTAAATGTGAGTGAAAACCAACCAACCAAACAAACAAAAAACCGTGTTTTCTTCCCATACTAGTGACCCATACAGAAAGAAATGCCAATGTAACAAGAGAATTTCTGGAAGACTCATTTTCGTTTGGTAGACAGCATGGCTTTTAGTATGAAATGTTGAAAGCCTTTCATGACAGTGGTTGGTTGGAGGTGGGTCACTCCTGGTGGAAGTCATTGTTGGTACAGGAAACTCATCTCTCCTCCGCTGCTACCATCAAGCCCTCTCCACGGCTACATCCTGGGGTAAGATGGAAAAGAAACAAAATGTGAATGCAGAGACCGGCTTGCTTTATTGTTTCGGTGGCTGGGAAAATTCCCACGATACACCCAGTAATCTAGAAGGGCCTCGGGGTTAAAGTGGTAGGATGGTGCACATAAGGGATCACTTTCCGACTTTATGATGCTCTCATGTGCAGATGTTTGTTAAATACACAAAAAGCTAAATATCGATGTGACCACAGTGTATGCTTGTGCCTTGGCATTTTCTTCTCCTCTTTATTAAGGGGCCCCAGACAGTAGAGATTTCTTGTCCTCCTGTCCTCTAAAACCCACTCACATGAGATGCAGCCTTGATTGTCTTTTCCACCGTGAATTACACCAAATCATGATCAAAGCTGAACCAATTCTTCATAGACTTCTTACAAAGGTCCTAGAGCTGTATCAGATTGTCAGAGGACAGACTAGAACCCAGGTACCCAGCCCAAACGCTCCATTCTCCTATACCAAGGAGAGATGAGGGACCGCTTAGAATGCTTTCCACGGCCTTACTTCCTGAACCTGGAGCTAGGTTAGATTCAGGCTCTGTCTTCGTTTCTATTACTGACAAGAGACACCATGACCATGGAAACTCTTATAAAGGAAAACATTTGATTGGCGCTGGCTTACAGTTCAAGAGGTATCTCTTTCTCAGCAAGGTCCCCATGAACTTTCATTTCACGGCTTTAATAGCTCCTGATGTCCATCATCCAGGTCTGTTATTTTACTGAGGTTTACAAATAGGTGATTTTCTAACATTCCTCCTCCCCTGATTATTTATGGAGATTTTTATTTCATATAAGACTTCTCACTGACTATTGGGTTGTCCAATAAAGTAAGCACAGGTAAGGGGTGAATGCTTTATTCTCTACTCTTATTTGTCCATCTCCAGAACAGTGAGTTGATGTCTAATAATTTCCAAAGGTAGTTAACTAATGGACTGTGAAGGACTGTATTGAGTTGTTTTGTTTCACTGTATAAAAAAAAGTGTAGATTTCTGTATACTTGATATGTTTCCATACATTGTAACCATTCTTCGTCAAGTTGTCTCACCCTCCATAAATTCAGGTTGACATTCTTTTTCAAATTTTAATTCCAGCAGTATTGGTTTTGTCCCTTTCCTTCTTGTCTCAACTTGCATGTATGTATACATATATGTGTGTGTCTGTGTGTACATATATAAATTTTTGGCCCTGGGTTTAAAATGACCACTTTCCTAAGAAAACCTGATTTCTTTTGATCATAAAGGATGTCTAGCATGCACAGTTTGTAGATTTCAGGGCCTTTCAGCTTTCTCTCTATAGTCATCTTACTCCCTGACAGATCCAGGGTTGGGCATTGCCAGATTTCCCCTGAAATGTGGGTGGTGTGTGTTGTCTCACTGTTAGCATTTCCTAACGAGCTCGACGACAGTGAGGACACAGCCTAAAGCTCAAGGACTCCTGCTCCAGGTTCTGCTCCACTTTCACCATAGCTCTTCAGGGGCTCCAGGGCTGTAAGGGGTAGTCCCAGCACTTGGAGAAGCTCATGGGCACTCGCCTTAGTCATCCCTGGAACTGAGCCAGAAGCTCTGCCAGAGCGTGAGTGACGGTCAGATACACAGGCACCAGGGTTGGTCCCTATCTGCCCCTTACCAGCACTGTGATCCAACACATCGTCTCCACTAATGGCCACAGGCTTCCCAGGTACCAAAGGGGATGATGAGAACAGCTTCATGGGGTCCTGGGAGGGTTAAAGAGGAAGACCCACAGCACCCAGCCTGGGACACTAAAAGATGACAAACGACGGTTCCTTGCCCTTCTTCTCTGGATCACTCACCCTCTGTTATATAATCACACGGGCCAGATCTAAACATTCTGCGCTCTTCCTGAAGTACTGATGCTATTTTTACCTGTCCTTTCACAAAAAGGTTACAGCCCTGTCCTGTTGTCGGGGAGAGGGCAGCCCTGAGTCACTTCCTCCCTTCCTGGGCTGGTCCTTCTGTGCTGAGCTGGCCAGGGGCCAGGCTGCTCCCCGAGAGCTGTGCAAGCCACTGGGGCTTGTGCTCAGTGACATTCACAAAGCTTTTCGGAAAAAAAAAACCTACCAGCTTTGTGGGAGACTGGGCTGACCTCCCACTTCCTGAATTGATCACGATTTTTACTTTCCAGACATCCTCTTCCTGAAATGGATGAGTGTTCCACCCCACAGCCGCAAACATTAGCAGGTGGCTGATATTCAAACTTAAGGCTGACAACTTTAGACTCCGCACAAGTGGCATGATTCTCTTTTCTTTTAAAATGCTTATGAATCTCTGTTTTGCAGTATTGGGAGTATTGGGGGTAGAACCCAGAGCCTTGAACACACTCAATCACCAGGCAGCACTTTATTTAAAGACAAGAGTGAGGTGAAGCTGTGATGTGTAACCCAGCCATGCCTTGGAAGGATGAGAAGAGTCAGAAGTGCTGACGGCTTGGGATGCAAGCTGGTATTGGAACAGTTTGTAAATGTTAACACTGAATATCCAGTGACAGGTGAGTAGTATTGGTGAATGTCAAGGGAAGCGCAGGAATCTGCCCCCAGGCAGGAGACTCAGAGACTTCAAGCTGCCTTTCTCAAGCACTAGGACCCTCTAGTGTTAGTGTGCTGTGAGTACCCCTCACAGAAGGCCTATATCCATACAAGCTGGCTGAACTAGAACCCACTGAAGGTTTGCCAGAAGACTGATTTCTTGTCCAGACTGACATAACAAGAAATGACACCCAGCAGCACTTGGGAGAAGGAACTGGAATCAGGATGGATAGGTAAGGCCAGCAGATCCCAAGGATATTGGGAGCTGGGCAGCCATCAGGAGTGGTGAAGATAGCAGGAACACAGAGGTTAAGGAGAGCGACTTTGCTGCCTCCCATGGTCCCTGGTCTAGGACTCTCATTCTCTATACTGAGCCCCTTAATATTGGCTCTTGGCTTGCTGGAGATTTTAGATACAGGCCTCCATACAACCATTGTAGTGACTCATATTTGTGATGCATTTGCTATGGCCCAGGCACATCTCTAAGGTTCTCACTTTCCCATTAAGAAAACTGAAGCTCAGAAAGGTTAAGTGAGCTGTCTAAAGCCACACAGCCAGTAGGAAGCAGAGTTAATAGAACCTTTAAATCTATATGTATAGCCATGTGGGTGCCTATACCTCCACCTGGATAAGCATTCACTCAGCTTTGGGTTTAGTGGGGGTAACAGGGTATTCATTCTCCTCTCCAGCCTCAGTTTCCTGCTCTCGAATATAAGATGTCTGAAGCTCTGCCCTTACTCTGCTTCTCTGACCAGTGGTTTGTGATTCATTAATGACTCTAAGGAGTCATTTGGCTAGATGGTTTTGTAGCTTTGTTGCCAGATCTTTTAACCCCCTTTGAGGACAGGACTCCATCTTCACTTTGCAAACCCTTTTCCCAGTCTGTAGTGTCAATGAGCATCAAGGTCTCATTAACAAAAATGAAAGAAACCATCACCTCCATCAGAGGTTGCTAAAGGAAAAAAAACAAAGGGTGACAATTAGTGTGAGCACCGGACAGGACTGAAAATCTGAACACTGGGCTTCTGCTGTTGCTGGGAAGCCAGGCAACCTCCAAGCACCAAGTGTGCTCTCTAGGGGACTGTCATTCATCAGATGACTGCGCCAGGGCCACGTGCTGGCAAAGTCATTCTTTGAAGTAGTTGACTGTCTCTTTAACTCTGTGAATTCCAATCTCATTTTATGTTTGAAAAGATTTTTTTTTTGGTAATAATTTTAGGAAATCTCACAACCTCTTGATAACGGGAAGACATTCCTCAGTTCCTTTGGGGGAATTTTTATGTAATATGTTATTTGAGTGTGCCAGTTCTTTGCTTCTGGCAACAGAATGATGGAGCTTGCCTGCTGGAGGGGGCCACCTGTGGGCTCTGTTCACCATGCTTGGCTTGATGAACAGACGAGTAAATAAACCAATGCTTACATTCCAGATGGGTGACTACCCCAATTGTCATCACAGAACCTTCACCCAGTAACTGATGGGAGCAGATGCAGAGATCCCCAGCCAATCATTGAGCAAAGCTCCAGGAGTCCAACTGAAGAAGGGGCAGAGAGATCATATGAGCAACGGGGGTCAAGATCATGATGGAAACCTACAGAGACAACTGACCTGAACTTGTGGGAGCTCAGGGACTCTAGACCAACAGCTAGGGAGCCTGCATGGACCAGGATCTGTTCCTGGCACAGGAGCTGGCTTTTTGAAACCTATCCCATGTGGTGGGATGCCTCGCTTAGCCTTGGTTGCAGGGGGCAGAAGCTTGGTCCTGATTCAACTTGATGTGCTGTGCTTTGATGGCTCCCCATGGGAGTCCTTACCCTTTCTGAGGAGTGTATGGTGGGTTAGAAAGAAGGTGGAGAGAGGGAACAGGAGGAGAGGAGGGAGGGGAAACTGTGGTTGGTATGCAAAATAAATAAAAAAAGATTTGCATTCAAAATGCATAGCTTTTACCTTAAAGAAATGATTGATTTGCCTGGGTCTCTCCCTGCATCTGTGTCTCTCATTCTGTGCATTTTATAAATATGTAAATATATATGTATGTATATCTCATTTACCTTTCAAATGTACTCTGTATTTCATAGATTCATCTTATACCAAGGAGGGAATGGTAGAAAAAGTTATACATGGCCACTGATGGTTTCCAGTAGGATTTATGAATAGACAACTTGTAAAATGGTATGTGAACAAAGGCAGGCAATCATAAAGGAGTAAAACAGATCATGAGAATTTTCCTGCTTCATTTATGTAAAACCAAAAGAAGATTCTTTTCCAGTTTTATCATAATGGAGAGACTTGTAAAAGGTTCTGTGTGATATTCTACTGAGTTCATTGAAATAATACACTCCAGCCCATTTTATAACATCTGAGTAAAAGAATCTCTTAACTGTAGATGTGAATGCATCTATGCCATCTGTACCAATATGCATTCATTCTGAGAGGTGCTTGAGTAAGCAATTTTATCCACATATGAACATTACGCTGTGCCACGCAGACCTAGACACTCAATGTGGCTTCGTGATAAGGTTGAGAGATGTGTTTGAAGTGGAACGGAAGAGGCTGCTGCTGGTATCACAGGGCAGGCAAGGAAAAAGAGAGCAACTGTGTAAACAGGGACATAGCCATTACCACTCTCAAGTATACATATTTCACATAATTGTTATCTTTATACAATGGGTGGTACCGTTCACTTACAGCATCAGCATCACCACAAATCCATGACTAGTGCTTGACAATGTGACCTTATGCAGGCTGCAGTTTCACTAGGAAGCTGGAACTTCTTAGCTCTGTGATAGGTGACACCAGTGTCCTATGCATGGTTTATCATTGGCTGAGGTGTCTTTCTGTGGTGCAAGATTATGTGGAAATGGCTCTCTGAAGCTCAGCAAGTTTTTGAATTAACATGATTGCCCAGGTTATCTTCCAGGGGTCACCTGTTTTGTGTGGGCTGGACTTAAAGGGGTCTGTGCTTTCCCCTGGGTTAAACAGAAAAAGAATATTTTCAGGATCGATCTGCCAGACAGAGCATGGCATGGTGGTAGTTTGAAATTTTAATACGAGAAGAGTTGATATACTGTTGGCACTGACAGCCCAGCATGCTCCAACCCCTTCTGCATGGTGTTATGTGTTCCTACAGAAAATTCTGCAGTTTTCTTCCCAGCATTATTAGAGCTTTTCAATAAATAGCAGAAAAATCAAATGGCATCCGGCAGTTGAGAAAATTTGCTGCTACGTTTGGGGAGTGCCTCCCAAATCTACGTGCTGTAGAGGGTAGCTGCTTGTGGGAGGCAGCTGCCCATGGCTTTGAGAAGCTCTTATGAAGGTCTTGTGCTTTTGGGCTCCAAGAGAGCTGGAATCTAGGTGGGAGTTTCCCCAGTTTTCTAGTTTTTGTAGATTTCATGAAAGTTGATTCTCTGACCTTGACTTTCCCCACCCTACTCAGCCATCATACCCTCTTTGGATTGAATTCTTCAGGTTTAAAATGCCGAGTGTCTTCCTTCCTCTACCCCAGAATGGACCCTCATTGTTCACCATCTTCAGTAACTTCAGTTGCAAATGACCCCAAGTCCAGGGTTTCAGCTGACTTGGAACAGAGGGTAGGCAGGGAGCTCGCAGGTCTCTGAGCAGAACAAAATTCCTACTGTGGACAACATTCAACACACAGGCCTCAGGGGAATGGAAGGAGAGTAGAAATAGAGCTGAGGTGAGGTTGGCCCCTAAACGAGGATCAACATGTAGAAACAGGGCCTAGGAGTTATTAGCATGATGCCAGAAAGGAGCAGCATCCTTTCGGGAGTTTCTGAGTGGGAAGGTTCACTGTAGAAATGTCTCAAGGACATTTCTTTGGCCATTAGCGGGCATGTATTATGAAGAGGCAGACAAAAACCAAGTACATACATTGTCCTTTTGGAGAAGCAGCACTGAGTCAGGACAATGCCATTTATGTAACTAAAATACTATACTGTAAGGTTTAAGGGTGTTGAATTGCCATGTTTCTTCCTTCTTTGAAACAGTGCTTGAGGGTCACATACAGGCATCATGATGGCCTGAGAAATGTGCTTACACGTTCCTTGATTTAGAGCATAGTAACATGACTTCCTTTGGCTAAAGGGACAGGAAATAATAATGAGAAAACAACCTCAAGGTGTCCTCACAAGGTCAGGTTCATTCTCTGCACATTTCCTATCACTATGGAAGACTGTACCTTAGTTATCCTACGGCTTGTTAGTCTCACACCCACAGGCCCAGTAAAACCCTATTGTGTCCCATTACAATTTCCAGATGTTTGTTATGCAGTAGATTCATGACAATAACTGCCTGATACAGTTTGTGCACACCTCACAGATGCCTTTCTTTGTGAAATAATTTTAAAATCTGAGGGTGCATTGATTGTGTTGCTTTCATATCAACATACTGACATCTGCCTCATACTTGAATGTAGGATGAGATTTTATCCTGTTTTCGATGATGACTTGATTTTATTCTTGGCTCACAAATGAAAATCCTGCCAGTTTGTTGTAGCTATGGTCCTAGCGGTTTCTATAACTATGCGATGAACAGTTAGGGTTTGAATCGACTTGGACCCACACCTCTCCAGCTGCTTTTCTGTAGAAAGCCTTTCTTCTTTTCAGCATACGACACCTACATTTCCAGACAAGTTTAGATGAGACTGTTTTCATTTTCCATTTTGGATCTCGGTGAAATTTACACGGCAGACACGTGTCCTTAGGAACAAACCAGCTTTTTTTTTTCTTTTAAAAAGGCATGAACAAACTGAGAAATACACATGATCATTCATTTGGCACCATATCCTTGGATTTCACACATCAGGAATAAGCAAAATTAGTGTAATTTGCTCCTTAAATTGCTTGCTGACAATGTGAGGGAAACAGAAGAGCATCGGTTACCAAGGGGAGATTACAAGGCAATCGTCTCAGAGTCGTTGCAAGTGGAGTGGCTCTGAGCCCAGCACCAAGACTCTTACTCAGGAGGTCTAACCTACCTGACCCAGGCTCCTCTTTGCCCACAAAGGCTCAGATTCTGGATAGTCAAGAGGCAATAGTAGTTCAGTCATGGAGTTTCTTCATTTGCTTTCTGCTATCTAAATTAAATGTCAGTGGTCAGTTACCATTTTGGGAGTAGTTTTCAAGATAGAGTATTCTCTTTATGAGGGTGGAGATTAGAGAACATCATGGTTGTCATGGTTACATACTCTTTCCTGGTTCTCAAGGGGTTCCTACTGGTACTGCAAACTTTCCATCAGAGGGAGTGAAGAAGTTTCCCTAGCCAGCTCTTCATTGTCTAGGTCAAGGGAGGGACTCAAAGCATCTCTAACATGGCTCCCACACACGTCCTTTTGTCACCCAGCCCTGCTTGGCTTTGCTTGTCACTGATCCTCATTTCATTCTCAGGTCTTTCATGGACACTATTTAGTGTGTCAAAAAGGCAACACAGGAGAGTCTGGGTCTGAGTTCATGCTTCAATACTTATTGGTTGAGTGTACCAATCCGTCTTGTGTTGCCATAACAAAATACACAAGGCCTAATCACCCACATATATTCATATAAGAATATAGAATTCACACACACTCTCACATACACACATATATATATATATATAATGTATATATTCTGGAGGTGCACAAACACATAACCACCATCAGTTTCTTGTAGTGATCCCATGGGAGAGAGGGCACATGGTGAGAGATGGAGCAGGAGAGGGAACCAAAACGCCCAGGCTGATTTATGACCATCATTCCCCAGTCCCTGAAGAGAGAGAACTCATCCCCAGAAGAAAAACACTAATTCCTTTCAAGGTCAATCTCCCATCACCTCTACACTGGCAACTAAATCTCCAACTACATGGGCCTTAGGGAGACAAACCACATCATACAAGACACGGGCAGGATAGTCTCTCGGTTTAGACTTATCTCGTTTGTGGAAAGGAGACAATTGTAGCACCTACTTAAAGGAATATTGTGAGAAGTAAGTCTTAAAATAATGGGTCAGGGTATGTTATCAGCTTGTGATCCCTGCTATTTCAGTATAAATAATCATTGTTATCAAGAGACGATGCCATGGAGGCTCAACAGTAACAAAGTAGGGCTCCTCTGCCACCACCTCAGCTCATAACAGCCTTTAGAAGCTACAGATAGAATAACCATGATGTTGGAGGGTGGGAGTCCAGCACTCCGACACACCCAGATACTTTGCAGGCTTTGGCGGGTTCTTTTACTCTTATCAGAACTAGCAAGTCCAAGCTCTGTGTGGACAAGGTAGCCAGCCAGCACATATTACATGGCTCTGGCCAATGCCCCATTTTGCAGGGACGAGACGGGAAGCAGGACGGCATACTCAGCCCACAGAGAACTGGCCTGTGAGTTGACATCTTATTTCAAATTGTCTGTTGTTGCTCCGTGCTCTCAGACTGCTGTCTTCAGTAGCTTGACATGCATGTATGTCATCATGAACATGTCATTTGGGGCTTCTGTGACAGGCAGGGCCACGTCAGTCACGAACCACACAGTGATCCTGCCTTTAGCAGGCGCCACATATAGAAACTGGGATGTGACAATTCTCCCATTTCTGTGTTGCATCCAGCACCTTCCATTTTAATGCATGATTTGGGGTTTGGAAGAGACATATCTACTCGCCCACTCTGCTCCTAATTGCACTGTCTTAAGGGTTCCTGGTGCCTTGGAAATTGCTTTGAAAAGCTGCAGACAGAGGTGAGCAGCTGAGCAGGGGGTTACACCAGTTGCCCCACATGACTTGGGGAGACAGTCTTGGCCTCTTCAATACTCACTTTCTCAAATAGTTCTGCAAGTGTCCACTAATTCTCTCATCCAGAGAGAATGGGAGGCACAGGAGTCCCTTCATACTGCTAGTGGGTTTCTTCCAGGACTCCTGCAGATACCAAACTCCACATGCTCAAATCCCTTAGTTAGAGTGGGGTTGTATTTGCAGAGAATCTGTTTACACCATTCCTTACCTCTAGATGACTTACAATGAATGCAATATGCATTCTATGTAATCGTTATTACACCGTATTTTAGAGAATTACAAGAACAGCTACTTGTATATGTTCAGACTTTTTTAAAAAAATATTTTCAGTCATTGGTTGGCTGAAATCACTAATGCACAACCCACAGTAACAATACTGTGAAAAATGCTAGTGCACATAGCGCTGCCCTGGAGAAAGTGAGGAAGTGTGCAGGATTCACAGGATGGGGGAGCTGTAATGCTGGGTAGGGGTTGCAGTGACACGATGATGGAACCAGAGAGGAAAGCAACAACCAGGAAGTGCCTGAGGTCAGACACATGCTGGACAAGCAGCCACATGGCTTCAGGGGCAGTTTTAAAGAAAGGGTAAGGAAGCCCAAAGTACCAGAAGCCTTCTTAGGTACTGGTTGCCACCCAACAGGACCTCGCGGCAGCTTGTAAGAACTTGCTTAGACCAAGCTCTAAAAGAGAAAGAAACAGGAGGAAGGAAGGTTGAGGAAGATGAAGGCTAAGAGCTGTGGTGAGAAAGGAACATAAGAGTGAGAAGCAGCTGACACTCCAGGAAAGACCATCTGTCCCCATCCCAACAGCACATAGCTTGCTGGATGTCAGCACCACGCGTGCTGTACGTCAGCACCAACCTGCCTCTTCTGTGACTAATCTGAACCCTCGAGATGCAGCTGACTCTCTGATTCAGTCTCTAGAGAAAGACACTGATAGACTCATGAGGATGGAGCCCTTGTGACCAATTGGCCTCTTAAAGACTTCCCCACCTGGCAACATGGCACAGTTGAGAATTAAATCCCAATGGAAATTTTGGTGGAAGCAAGGCACATAGCAGCCAGGGCACACAAACTCCTGATGAGGTTCTGGGAAGAGAGCGGCTGGAAGGGAAGGTTTACAGTAAGTTCAGAGATGAGTATTCCTGAGGGTCCTCAGGGTTAGGGACACCTGTTAAACAGCTTCATTGGGATGCACAGGGTTGAAGCCACACAACTTTGCCTAACCCCTACAGTCTCCGCTCCACTCCCTACTACATTCAAGCTTAATCATTTTGGCCATGGACCCTGACAACCCTCATGGATTGAGATACTGGCTTATTTACCCATTTAGCAGAATTTTTTTTTTTATTTCTTTCAAGTGGTATCAATGACAGTTGTCATTTGCTCATGCACCAAGTGTCTTTGGGACGTAGCTTGTGCTTAATAACACTTGCGATGTCATTGTAAAGTGGCCAGCAATTATAAAAATTCCAACTGGGAAGGGCACTAAGCTAACATAGTTCCAGGAGGGAGCACTCCACTTTGTTGATTATGAGGCAGATGGCAGAGGGAGGTGAGAAGGATGCTTTCCACCATGTAGATGTTTTCAAGTGCTCCCAGGCCAGTCATGTGCTTGTATCTTATAGGGGGGGGTCTGCCTCTGCACAGGTCTGCTTCTCATTCACAAATCTGTTTCAGAGAAAAGTAAAATCTCAAGCAAACATCCTTGAGAAATTTTAGCACAATTGTGGGCACTTTTTTGAAAAAAAAAATCAGACAACACACACACAAAGTGACTAAGAGCAAAGAAATATCTTTGGAAATAACTGGGCTTGGTGTCATGTGATTTTAGCTACAATCTTAAAAGGATTGTCTTTCCCATTTAATAATTAACCTGTGCTTCCTTTTTTAAACGAATTACATAATTCTTGGTTAACAAACTACAAAGTAGTCCGCCTGCTGTGTGGTTTCAGATGGATTGTGTAATCGCAGACATTTGGGATTTAGCTACTCATTATGGTGCTAAAGTAGGCAAAATGGGGTTATTTATATGATTTTATTATTTTGTTTCCAAATGGCCAGGAAAGAGAAAGGGTTATAGATCGTCATCATAAATAATGCACTGTGAGGTAGACTAAAGACGTTCAAACAAAGATGGTGTTTACAGGTTTGTCTGCCAGTCCGCCACATAAAAACAGCCAGCTAGACTGTCACCAAGTACACCGGGTGTGTCTGAGACAACGTGACAAACTAATGGTTGCCTGGCATGGACTAAATTCCATTTGGACACTTAGGAAGCATTGGTAGAGACAAGTAGGCATTCTCCTCACCAACAGAAACAGGTCAAATTAGAGGAACCTGTGACTAGCCATAAGAAGTGGCATATTATGTGCTATTAGGATGGACTGAACTGGAAAAATTGAAATCAAGTGATTTTACAGATAAGTCCTAAATCAAAAATCAATGGGACAGATGCACCCTGATGCGGAAGCTAATTTGCAGCGGAAACTGCTTCTCGCCTGGAGATGCAGTGCCATACTGGGTGGACCGTAGAGAGATTTATTGATTTCATGATTAATCAGATTCTGCTGTTAGCATGAAGAAGCCCAGTCAGACCCAATAAGCAAATGGCAAACTGGTGAGGCACATCCCTACATGGCTCCTGTTTAATTTTATGTGTTTTTGTATGCTGTAAAGAATTTGGATCAGGAGGGTGCAATGTCAGATCTCATGGAACATCTCTTGAGGCACATGTGCAGAACAAGCGTTAGGTTTAGGTTCGTCATTAGCATGCTCTCTGTTACTTTCTTATGCTTCTGACTAACCAGTGCCTGTTGAGTAAGCCACTAACAATAGCTGACTCAGACTGTAAATCAGTGAACTCCCGCAGCGACTATCTGGGCAGTTTAGCCCAGTAGAAATCAGGGAGGGGTCACAAGAAGGTTTCTTTGAACTTGAGCAAGCACATGTGTTCCCATGAGATATGTTCATTTTCTTCTACAGTTTTAAAGACTTGTTTTTATTGTTGTGGTGGTTGTTGTTGGTGTGTGTGTGTGTGTGTGTGTGTGTGTGTGTGTGTGTGTGCCTGTGTTGAGCTTATATGCTATGTGCAGCACATGCATTGAAATACCTGTGAAGGCCAGAAGAGGGCACTGAATCCCCTGGAACAGGAGTTATGAGAGATCCTGAGTTGTCTGATGTGGGTGCTGGGAACCTTTTCAAAAGCAGTAAGAGCTCTTAACCACTGACCCATCTCCCCAGGCCGTTGTCTATGGTCTTAGTAACTTGTTTATTTACTTATTCATGTAAGGAATATATTTCACATATCCAAACACTGAAAACCAAAAATACATTGTAAAAATTCCTCCTCTTATCCTGTCACCTAGCACCCCTCCCACCACCAGCTGTGACAATCATGTGGTCTCCAGCAAGAGTTTTATTATATACATTTAAACAAAAATATACTTGTGATCCCATTGTTTTTTGCATTGAACACATTTTTAAGATCAATCTACACCAGTAGGAAAAAAGACGGTTCATTCTCCCTAATGTCTGCAATTTAATTTGATTAGGATGCCACTCATAGAGAGGTATCCCACACCTGTTACTGGGATTTTCAATTAACAGCCAATCGTTTCTGAAAGCAGGCATTCGTGTAGGACATTATCCAAGTCCTATAATTCTGCTTAAGCTTCACTTTTTCCTTTTTCTTTGTTTACCCATCATCAAGTTTCCTTCTGACTTTCTCATAAATTTTTAGTTTTAGTTCATCACCTTCATCATCATCTGCTCTTGATCATTTTCCTGCCCTTCTTCCTGCCCCTGCAAGATCCAGGAGAATACAGGATTGGTCCGAGATGACCAAGTCCGAGGATGTCTGAAATAATAACCACAGCTAATTTGTCATTCTATGAGCCAGGCAATGCTCAAGCAGTTGTATTGTATTGATCATTTAATATGTACTCCCACCCAAAGACCTAGAGCCTATTGTTTTCCTGCTCTGACAGACGGGGAAACTGAAGCTCAATAGGAATGCTCAAATGTTGAGTGGCAGAACTGGGACTTAGCTTCAAAGCCTGCCATTCAGGAAGAAGTAAGGGAGCCACAGAATTGAGACAAAATGTCACATGTCTGTAAAGCCTTTGAAGTGTTTCCTACTTGGGCAGGGACTTACCTTACCTTTTGGGCATCTAGGCAGTAGGTGGCCATGACTTATGAAGGAGAGTGACTCGGTCAACAAGTGGACTTGCGTACAGTCTGTCGTTGGTTTGTGGGAAACTTATCCCCAAACTGCAGGTGATGGAGCTGGCCTTGTGCTCTGGCAATTTATGTTGGTGTAATTCCAAATATGCATAGGAAAAGTCACTTGTTCTTTATTATGCCACCTGACAGGGAGCAAGTTGGGCATCATTCTCCAAGTCATACACTGTATTACCTGTGGCCACCCATTGGAAGGGCTGCTGAAGCAGCCTGTGTCCCTGTCACCGAACCTTGGACACAGAAGAAACCCACCTATTCATGCACCACCACCATGCCTTTTAAACACCACAGCTATTTCCTAACCCTGGTTTGCCTTAAACCTGATATTCAGTCAAGGATGATCTTGGACTTCTGATCTCCTTTTGTCTATATCACACAGGTGGCCATTGTCCGTGGCTTACCACCACATCCAGTTTATATGGTACTGAGGAATGAACCCAAGGCCCCAGGCATACTAAGCAAGCACTCCACCACCTGAAGTACTTCCTCAGGACTTAGACTTTAAAGAATGTTTGCTAACAATGCAAACAACCTCAAAATCTTATCTTCACTCTTATTACATCCTCCAATCTTTAAGATACAGATAGAAAGAAAATGAGTAACCAAGGTTTGTAGAATTCTTTGCCACAACCACAACTGCCTTATTAACAACTAGATAATTCTCACAGTAGTCCACTTAAGACAGAAAATAAGTTCTTTCTGACCTTTAAAAAAGAATTTGCTCCTTCTCAGCTTTTTTTCCCATTAATTTATTCTTCAACCATTTCATACATGTAAGTAATACATTCTGGCCACACCCAATTCTCCACCCTCTCTTATTCTCTTATCCTTATTCTAACACCCACCACCTCACGCCCTCCCTCCCAAGACTTTATCCAACCATCATGTCTTTTTGCTTTTTTGCCATTGCCTTGTAACCCACTAATTTTAACCACTTCTGAGGGCATGGGTATGGCGTTTCCCACTGGAGCATGAGAAGGTCACTAGAGACCATATCACTGAAGAGGATGACTTCTTCTCCAACCTCCTCAATGACCAATAAATCCCATGAGAGAGCAGCGCTCCATTAGTCCCTTCCACATATGTGATGGAAAGCCCATTGGCTCAGTCTTATGCAGGCAACTTCAGTAGTTTGGAGTTCACGAATGTTTTAGCTGTGTCCTGCACACAAGACAGTATTCCACAACCCTTTCTCCCATTGTCTGGCTCTTACATCCTCTCTGTCCCTCTTTCATTATGTTCCCTGACCTTGAGAGGGAAATATGGGTGTTCTATTTAATGCATAACACTCAACAACCACTTGTTCTCAGTACCTTAGCCAGTCATGAGACTCTGCACTAAGAGCTGTTCATGGCAAAGAAGCACTTCTTTGATCAAAGCTGAGGACAGTACTAGCCTTTGGGTAAAATATTTAAGAGAGAGTTTGACAAATGTCCACTTACCAAAACAACAGTAGTAGGTTCATCCCCAGGACCTATAGTATCCTCAACTTACAGGTCTTTGGCCAGGTCTACTGTACCAAGCATGAACCACTCTTGGAAGCAGGTCTCAGATCAAATTTGAAATCAACACGATTATCCCCATATTAGCCATGCCACTTTTGTGCCAAAACCAGTAAGCATCTCTTGTTTAGCAAGTTCTTTTTTGTAGCATACAAGGTATAAAGCCAGGGGAGACTGCTGCTGACTTTGCTCCCTTAGCCACCTACACAGCAACTTGCAGCACTATGAAAACTAGCCAATGGGTAGGACGATTCCAGCTTAGTTCGAGTATGGCTTCTCTGTATTCTACAACCAGGGTCTGTGGTGTCCTCCTCAATGAGGTCTTAACAGTCGGTACTTGTAGGTGATCAGCAACAATGACCATGATCTCTATAGTTTTGTAAGCCTTTGTGGACTTTCTCGCCAACAATTCTAGGAGGGCGCCCCACATCTGGCACTGAGATTTTCATTTAGTAACCCATGGCTTCTGGGACAGCAGTCCCCATCTATGATGGTGGCATCTCTGCTCCAGATCTTTTTTAAAGTTTATGTTTTAAAATTAGATTATAAGGTGATACTAATCCTGCATTGTATGGCGAAGATCTTTCCCAGTTCTGTGGGCTGTCTCTTCCTTAAATTGGTGGTTTCCTTTGTTGTAAAGAAATATTTTTATTTTCATGAAATCCCATTTGTAGATTGCTGGTCTTTATTTCTTATGCTCCTGAAGTCCTATTCAGAAAAGTTGTGCCTCTATGTTGAAGAGTAATACCTATTTTTACTTTGAGATTTTTGATTCATTTGGAGTTTAATTTTATACAGGGTAAGAGGTGAAGTTCTAGTCTTTATTCTTCTACACGTTGACATCCAGTTCTCTCTGTGTTATTTGTTGAAGGTGCTTCTTTTTCATGTCCGTTTTTTCTTTCCTTGTAAAAATTCAGGTATTTATAGTTGTTCAGACTTACATCTTAGAGCTCTATTTCATTCCAGTGATCTATGGTCTATGACCTGATGCCAGGCTTATGCTGTGTTTATTCCTATGGTTTTGTAGTGTAACCAGAAATCAGGTATGTGATGCCTCCTGAAGTATTCTTTACATTCAGGATTGCTTTGGCTACCCTTGGGATTTTGTGTTTCCACACAAATCTTAGAATTGTTTTTGTTCTTTGTCTAAAAAAATGATCCCGAGATTTTTATTAAAGTTGTATTGAATTTGAAGAGTGCTCTTGGTGGAATGGTTTCTGAAACATAAGCATGGGAGTTGGGTTTTTTTGTATTATTATTATTATTATCATCATCATCATCTTTCTAGTGTCTTTTTCAGTCTATTTCTCCAGTGTCTTATAGTTTTCATTGTAGAGTTCTTTCATTTCTTTGGTTAGGTTTATTCTCAGGTATTTTATTTTATTCTGTGGCTATTATGGATTTAATTTTTCCCTGATTTTTTTAAAAAGCATGTTTGTTGTATATGTATATAGAAAAGCTAATAATAGTTTTTATTTAATTAAAATATAATTGCATGATCCCATCCTCCTACCTCTTCAATGCCTGCCACCTGCTCCCTTCCAAATTCAGTCTCCTCTTCTTTAACCATTGTTGTTGCAAATATTTATATTTATCAATAAGTGTATGAATATAACCCACTAGCTGTTATTTAGTGCTTCCACATGTATATATTTCCAGAACTGACCACTTTGTTTCCCTCTGGAATGTCACCAACCGGGGCTCCATTGTCTGCATTCTCTCAGCACTCTGCTCTTCCAAGCTACAAGCACTGAGCAGCTTTTCCAGCTCCACATTCCAACTGCTGCTACAGTCTCCCTCCCAAACAACACCGCCAGACTCATCACAGCAACAACACTGATCCTCGGTACCAATTTCTGCATTAGTTGCTTTTCTATTGCTGTCATCAGATACCTTGTCAGAAGCAACTTAAAGAAGAAAGAGTTTATTTTGGGCTACAGCTCCAGAGCGGTAGAGTTCATCATGGTGGGGGAGATATGGCAACAGTCAGGACACGGATAGTGGTAGAAGCAGGAGGCCGGATGGTCATATTTTCATCCACATACAGGAAGCATAAAGAAAGAACAATTAACAGAGTGAGGCTGCTCACCCTCAAACCTGCCGCCAGTGGTTCACTTCCTCCAGCAAGGCTCCACTTCCACAACACCAGCAACTGAAAACCAAGTTTCAAATGTGTGATCCTATAGAGGACAGTTACCATTCGCACTATTACAAGCAGCCTGTCTGAAAACGGGAACAATTGCTTAAATTAGATAATTAGTTCTCCCACGTTGAAGTATCTACCTCTCCACAGTTTAGAGTGGACTACTCAAAGCCCAGCTAAGCAAGACAGTTTCAGGGTAAAATTCAAGGACAAAAATGCCTAATTCATTATGAGGAATGTTGTATATATAAGCTAGTGCCAAAAAAATCCCAGGTTTTAAAAAAGAAAAACCTCTTTTGTTAACATATATATATTAACACACACACAATTCACTTACATTTGTAAGTCCAAAGTCTAGCTCAGGTAGACACAGTGGTTTGGACTCTGATGAGGGTAGACTAGAATATGATGGAACATCACTGCAAGAACACATATAGGAGCAAAATGGTCACAACTTGAACTGAATGACAGTTCTAGACAGAGATAGAGAGAGACACAGAGAGAGACACACACGGGGAGAGAGAGAGAGAGAGAGAGAGAGAGAGAGAGAGAGAGAGAGAGAGAGAGAGCACAAATGAGAAACATAGAGACACACAGAGAGAAACTAGGCCTCACAATTCCTCTCCAGGGCATGTTCCCAGTGACTCACAGAGCTCCCTGCCCAGCTTCCTAAAGGTTCATGGCACCTCCCAACCCTTTATACATGAGCCTTTAGGGTCACCAACTCAGATTATAGCACTCAGAATTCAGTTTCTTGAAAGCACATTTATTCTCCTTGGTCTGCAACTTAACTGGGCAGAATGTCTACACCCGGATCCAACCGCGGTTATAGCTCAATTTAACTGAGCAGCTCTGCTCCAACTCTTCAGTCACAACTAAAGTGGTAGGCGTCACTTAGGAAAAGGTCTTCACATGGAAGTGGCAGAACCAGAACAATTCCAACCACACATGTGATTCTCACTTCTCATTGGTGTCATCATATTGCTTATAGCAAATCTCATAGCAAAGCCCAAAGCCAAGAACAGGGATGTATATTTTTCCCATGATGGAGAAGATCAAATAAAAAATAATATTTGTGGATACATTTCCCCCCTATGTTTTCCTATAGGACACATTATCGTGGGCTGTGAAGTCAGTGAGAGGAACCAAACATTACCTAAAGCACAGTTGTTCTGAGATCAAGCACAACTCAAACTCAATAGAGTATGAAATAAATTTAATCCCCCTGAAAACCCTCATCAATAAGTTAGAAGTTGCAAAAATTTCCCCAAGAGGGCTTATTATTTCTTTCTATGTGCTATATCCAAGTCTCCATAGCTGCTACCAGGTAAGCAGTGAGGTCTGATTTATGAGCGTGTAGACCAAATGGCTCATTGTGCAAATTATAGAAAGGTCAACCATCAAACAGGTAATTCAGTCATTTATGAATTTCCTACCAAAGTATAACTCCTGATTCAGTTAGCAATATAAATATTTAACTTCTTGCTGTGCAGAAGTAATTCTGTATTTGGCTTCATCTGTTATTAATAACTATTTAATATAACTCTGGTTTTAAACTCCAGATTGGCAGTTAGAACCTTTGAGATGTATTTCTGACTCTCAGAATATGCTGCTAGTATTAGGGCTATGGTACTTTGAATGAGAATGGCCCACATAGGCTCAGATGTTTGAATACTTGGTCCCCAATTGGTGGAACTTTAGGGGAAGGATTAGTAGGCATGGCTTTATTGGATGAGGTATATCATTGGGAAATACGCTTTGAGATTTTCTTTTTATCATTCTCATTCTCTGCCGACTATTGTGGATCAAGATGTGAGCTCTTAGGTATTCCTTCCTCTGCACCTTTACCATCATGGACACTAATCCTGTGAAACCATAAGTCCAATTAAATGATTTCTTTTATAAGTCCCCTTGGTCATGATGCTTTGTCACAGCAATAGAAAAGTAGATAAGCCCCTTAAGAGCATTAGAAAAGTTTTCTCCCTTGCATTTACAATCTCTTCCTTTTCTCTAGGATAATGACACCATTCCCAGCTGGGTATGGTAGTTCACACCTGCAATACTAGTGCTCAGGAGGCTGAGCAGAAAGTTTGTCATGTGTTTGAGCCATACATACTGAGGACACAGACTAAGTTCCATGCTAGCCTGAGGTGTAGTGTGAGATCTCATTTGAAAAGAAGCCAGCACCAACTTCTCCCATTACCTCCTGAAAGCTTCTGGGCAGTTACAATCTGCCAGCCTTGGGGATGGTTTGGTTCATTTTACCATCACTGTGAGCAAGTTACCCAGAGAACATCCTAAGGGGAAAGGATCGCTTTGGCTCCCAGTTTCAGGAGACTCGGGTCATAGCTGTTTGGTCACATACTCTTGGATCATCATGCCACAGAGAGCATGTGTAGCAATGGAGGGTCTTCAAGTCACAGAGGACAGGAAGCAAAGAGATATCCGGGAACCCAGAACAAGAGATAGTGCAGTGTTCATGAGCCTCACCCCTGAAGTTTCCAGAACTTCCCAAAACAGTGCCACCATCATGACTGTACCTCGGCTGCTAACCAAATCCCTCCTAATCACAAGTGAAAATGAAGTCAATATAATTTTAAAGAAGGATAAAAGCGCAGAGATAAAGGTTGGTATTCTGCCTTATTGGAAATAGAGACAATTATTTTTATTCTATGAAAGAATTGAACATGTGTCTTGGGCTTCTGCTTGTGAACAAACCTGGACCAATTTCAGCAGCCACTGAACCACACTGATAGGGAAAGCCCCAGACTCCTCCTAGGCGAGGCACACATCTAGTAGAGTAGTCTTAATCTGGTTGCTTAGACACATCTCATACTTGCTCCTGAGGGATCTATGGCTGGCTCTCAGTTTCATTATAAATGTCAGAGCATGATAGGGTTGTGATTTGTGATTTTAAAAAGCACTTTTATCATATGTCCCTCTTCCTAGACACTTGGAGTTCTGTTTTATTTTGTTTGTTTCAATAAGTTGCCATTGGTAGATGAGATTTCTCCTCAGCCTATATGTGTACTGGTATGGAAAGCTTGCTTAAACCCAGGTTGCCTTATATTAAAATCCAGCAAGTGTCCATTGCCAAAGTCAGGGTGGGACCTAGCCTGTGTAATCGTAGTATTTATGGTCTCATTTCTGAGATTCTTACTTATCTAATTAAAAGAAAGCAAATGGATCTAAAAGGAAGGGGGAGAAAAATAGAATTTTGCCTTTGTCATTCTGGTATGCAGGGAGCCCCTGCCTTCTATTCTTCTGCTCCCCCACTCCACACACACACTGACACATTCATAACCCAGATGGACACTCCAGCTAGAAGCAGGACAGTGAAAGTGGAAGATTGTGTCCTATAATATCAAAGCCAAAGGAGAGAATCATCTACACTTCCAGGTAGCAAGGGATGTTCATTGATGAAGAGTTAACAAGAGAGAGAGGGAGAAAAGAGGGAGGGAGGGAGAGAGGGGGGAGATGGGGGAAAAGGAGGAAGGAAGGGAAGGTGAAAGAGAGGAGATAGGGAAAGAGGGAGGAAAAGAGAGAGAGGAGAGAGAGGAGATGGGAGAGAAAAGAGAGAGAGGGTGCATGTAGGAAGCAAAGCTGAATTAAAATACCAGTTCCAGGGAGATGGAGATACTGCCAGCATCAGGAGTCTGGACTCATGACCGGAGTTTGGGACAATGAAACTGAAACAGAATTCGGACCAATGAAGTGCTACTTGTGGCAAGGGTTGTCATGGACCATCACCTGAGCTGGCCATTTTATGTAAAATTTGAGGACACTTCCCAAAGAAGACTTTGAAGTTCTCTAAAAGACAGGATTCAGACAATTAGTGGCTGATTGCTCCATATAAAGTAGGCAGGTTTGCTGAGTGTTTTGAATTAAGGATGGTTTTTTTGGTTAAAACTGGAATGTCTGAACATCTAGGCTGCTCCTTATTTCCCTCAATGAGTGGGTACAGGAAGAGAGGCTGCAGGGGCTCTTGCGTTTACATGACCCCTGTTGCCATGTGCAGACCTCCTTACTGCCAGGAGAGAAAAACAAAATCTTCCTTTCACTCTGATTTCTTCTCTATTCTGCCTCCTGCCTTCCCTGCATGTGTGGGTGAACGGTAAATGCCTTTGACACTGTTCGAAAAGACCTGTGTTAGGAACAAGTCTCCAAGGCTTTTCAAAACCACCCACAAAATGAGAAAAAGTTGTCTTTCTCACCCTGACAGAAAATTCCCCACTTTTTAATAAGCTATCAAGCAAGAAAGTGGGGCTACTTTGGGCTTCACTAGCAGTGAATAGCCAAGGACTTATTTCCTGGCATATTTGTAACGCTAATAGACCTTCAGGGTCTCTAAACATTCCATACAAGATGACTTATTGGATCTTTGGGGTTCTCACAGGACACGAAGGATCTCAGTAAGAAGGTTCCATGGTCAAACCAATTTAAACAAAGATCAGAGAGTCCTGGAGAAGGAAATATAAGGAAGGGCTTAGCAGGGCAGATATCCCTATAATTATACCAACAGTCCTTGTTAAAACAAGAATGACTTAGAATGTATTTGTCTTAGTTAAGGTTTCTACTGCTGTGACTAAACACCATGACCAAAAAGCAAAGTGGGGAGGGAGGAAAGGGTTTATTTGGCTTACACTTCAGCATTGCTGTTCATCTCTGAAGGAAGTCAGGACAGGAATTCAAACAGGGAAGGATCCCAGAGTCATGAAGAGAGCTATTTACTGGCTTGATTCCCATGACTTGCTCAATCCACCTACTTAAAGAACCCAGGACCAGAAGCCCAGGGATGGCACTGCCAACAACGGACTGGGCCCTCCCATACCTCCCCATCAATAATTGAGAAGATGCCCTACAGCTGGATCTCAAAGAGGCAGTTCCTCAGCTGAGGCTCCTTCCTCTGATGACTCAAGCTCATGTCAAGTTAATACACAGAACCAGACAGTACAGTGTTTGCTGGGGGAGCTCCTTCTGCTCCTTCAGCCAATAGCCTTTAAGATACCAGCCCACTTGGGCATGGTCTTTTTGGCTTGAAAAAGCAGGGGTAGCCGTGCGCTCCCTAGGACGGTGATCTGTAAGCTTTTCCTTTAAATAAATAGCCCTTTTATTAATTATAATTCCAAACTGGTGTGGGATTGTTTTGTGACTTACTCCTTTACCTGGAGCCCAACATTTGGCTTTAGAACTTTGTGACTTACTCCTTTAAGTGTTCTTGTGAGAAAAGGTGAGATTGATGGAAATATTTAGATTCTCTTTATATTAAAGTTCCTTCTAGAGCAATCTAAGGAAGAAAATATTTTTCCTTATGATTGCAAGTGAGATTTATGTTACTTTATGCTTTGGCATGACATTGCCGAAGACTTCTGTAGCCATACTGGCCTGTTCCAAGGAGCACAATGGCATCACTCACTGGACCATAATAATAAGCCTGTGTATCTTCAAAACTTTCCCTAGCTGCCAGCCCGTGTTCAACCACACTAAGGTCCTTCCAGCTCCCCTTGGAAAACTGACCCAATTAGCACCAAATACTAATAACTCCATGCCAAAGGAATGACTCCCTAGCAGAATAGCTTCTTTTGCCATTCTGGTATCACCATAGTGCATATGCCAGGCTCTTTGAGCAAACGTAACTCACATTTAAGAAGCACTTGTGCTTCTGCCAACGGTCCAAATGATCTTAGAGCCCTGAACTCAGTTCTCTGTCCTCCAGTCTCCCTTGTCCCTACTCTTGTCTTCTCTGACATTCTCTACAATTTGTTTCCCTAAAGTTCATGTGTTGTAAGCTTGGTCCCTGGAATGGCTAATCTTGGTTGTCAGCTTGACACACCTGTCAAAAACGAACCTCAACTGAGGAATTGCCTCAATTACATTGGCCTGGTGGCAAGGTCTGTGTGACATTTTCTTGATTATTAATTGATCTAGGAAGACCCAGCCCACTGTGGGTGGCACTACCCCTAGGTGGGTGGGTCTGGGGTATATAAGATGGGTTGTTCAGCAGGCTAAAGGGAGGAAGCCAGTAAGCAATTTTGCTCCATTTTCAGCTTCAAGTCCTGCCTCCAGGTTTCTGTATCAAGTCCCTGCCTTAGAGGAAATAAGCCCTTTCCTACCCAAGGGGGTTTGGCCAATGTTTTATCACAGCAAAAGACAGCAAACTAGAACTTCACCCTGGAGTAACCTGGTAGATAAGCCTACCTGGAAGGCCAAGTTCAAGACTGCAATGATCAGTATAGGACAGTGAGTGAAGGCCGGACACGTAGCACACAGTCATTACTGTTGCAGGAATGCAGGTTTTGCTTCAAGACAAGTGGAGTTCCTTGTCTCATTGCTGTAGGCTTGTCTTCTCCAGTTTGGTTGCCTTGTGTTCATGGGACTGATAGTAGAGATAGCAACTACCCTCTCTCAAGAGTCTTTCTTTGGGACCGTTAGCAAGACAAGAGCATCCGGATACAAATCACAAGTACCCAAACTACAAAACACTAATGTCCCAATCTTTATTGGTCCTACCCAGCGACTCTGTCTGAGGACAAGGCAATTTTGCTGCACAGCACAACAAATGCTGCAGGAGGTTGAATTCAGCCTTGAAGAGAACATTGTGGATGAAAGGACAGAAGTGTAGGAAGGGAGCGAGGGTGTGAGTGCTGCAGGCATTCTCCAGTAAACTTGGTACCAATTGTCATGGTGACACTAATTAGATGGGGACACTAGTTAGACTGCCCCATGTCCTCCATTAGTGCGTCTGGTCAACTTTGGCACCCATTATGGACGAATGTAGGTGGCAAGTGGCATCTCCATTTAGAATGAAGATCGAGAGAGTGACACTAAGATAGTGGATCTTGGGTGTGATTCTAGAGTGCTGGGTGAGTGGCTCCTTGAATGTCATTTAGAAGCCACTCCAAATTACCTAGGCTTCTGCGTATCCTTGGCCCCATTCTTCAATTTAGAGGTAGCTTTCTGGCTGTCCCTGGCTGATTCATGCCCTTGGGAGCTGAGCTTTTCTGAATTAAAAAGGGGAGGAGGGAAATGGACTTTGCAGAGCTGGTGAGGATTTCAACAGAATTCCACATGGGGTTTGTAGTCGTTTGAGAGAAAATGAACCCCATTGGCACATAGGGAGTGGCACTACGAGAAAATGTGGCCTTGTTGGAGTAGATGTGGGATTGCTGAAGGAAGTGTGTCACTGGAGCCAGGCTTTGAAGTTTCAGATGCTCAAGCACGGTTGTGTTTTGGGAGTGGCCTTGACTCCTTATCCTAGAGGAGGAGCTTAATGTGAGTGAGGGCTTTGTGGGAAAACCAAGACGTGGCTTGAGATCCTAGGACATTTGGATCTTCATAATGCAACCTTTGTATTCAAGGATATGCATATGTTGACCCCAAGACAGTCCCCCAACATTCCAAACTCTGCAAGTGTCCACATCTCTTAGAGAACTCACACAAATACGGCATAAAGCCTAAACACATCCTCGCATATGCTTAAACCATCTCTCACTCAGAACACCTAATAAAACAGAAGTGTCCTGTTTAGAGATGAAAAGCAGAAAATTACTTACACACTCCATGCAGACAGGGACATCTTAGCATGGTATTATTCAGAACACCTGAAGAAATGCACAAACCACACTGGGAGCTGGGAGGCTGCAGGTGCATTTGTGCGGACCTGTCCTTCCTGTGTGACCAAGATCTGCTTTTTAAAACTTTTAAAGTCAAAATTTTTGAAGTATATTTTTCCTTATAATAGCTAATTGCATCTGCAGATGCAGAAGTCACAGATATAGAGGGTCAGTTGAGGTCACTCTTTTCATAGGTGAGGAGGTAATTTACAAACATCAAATCATTCCAAATAACAGGCCTGGGTGCTGAGGGGTGTGAGGATTCTGCTACTCCTTGTGTCCCAAGATAATGTAGAAACAGCGTGGGGCTCCCTCTGTCCACAGGGAAGGACAAGAGCACATTTCACTAGAGTCACACGAGACCAGTCTTCCCAAAATCTGGGGTCCCACCCACCTTCCTCTTCCATGGATGTTCATTATAAGGAAGATGAACGCACCATGCCACTCATGGCTGCGGCCTTGTCCTCTGAGAGTCCCCGGGGTGGGGGGAGGGACGGGGAGACTGGACTTGCTTTGCTCCAAGGTATCATGAAGGCAGCAGTCTGTCCCCAGCTGGAGCTGGGGTTTCTTTGCTAACTTTCCTTCTCAGTGTGCTTAGAGCCGGCAGGAAGCCAGTTAGGCTTCCCAATCCTTCCCAGCAGCCTGTGAGCAGCTACCGAAGAGCCTACTTAGGGCCTGGTATGTGTCCAGAAGTTACCTTGTGGAAAAGCCTCACCTGGAAAAATACTGGCTGAATGGCCTTTCAAAGCTTTACTTAGCTTAGCTCTCTATGGCTATGCCTCTGTCTCTCTCTCTGGATCTATCTCTCTGTCTCTCTCTCTCTGTCTCTCTGTCTCTCTCTCGTGTGTGTGTGTGTGTGTGTGTGTGTGTGTGTGTGTGTGTGTGTGTGTGTGTGTGTCCCTATCTTCACCTCCTCTATCTGGGACAGGGTTTCAGGTAGCCCAGATTGGCTTCAGATATCCTATGTGTGGCTGAGGATAACTTTGAACTTCTGAGCCTAGTGCTAAGATTACAAGTGTGTAAGCCAGATAGTGGTGCTACATGCCTTTAATCCCAGCACTTGGGAGGCAGAGACAGGTGGATCTCTGTGAGTTCAAGGACAGCCTGGTCTACAAGAGCTAGTACCAGGACAGGCTCAGAAAGTCACAGAGAAACCTTGTCTCGAAAAACCAAAAACCAACAACAACAACAAAAAGATTATAAGTGTGTGTTGCCATGTCCAGTTACCATGGTGCTGGAGATTGAACCTAGGACTTTGTGCATGCTAAACAAACTTCAGATCAACGGGACCATATGTTCAGCCCTTTTTGAAGCATTTCTTTTTCTTTCTTTTTCTTTTTAAAGAGTTTTTAAAAGGTCAATATTAGGATGGGGGTGTCTGTTCTTACAGTCCATCTCACTCAGGACCTTTGACCCTCCTAGACCCTTTGGCCTAGGGTAGGAACAGAACCACTTACAGGTAATAAAGCTTATCTATGCCCAGAGGTGAAGGGGATCCAGAACATTAAGACTCAAGAGGGAGTTGGGGACTGTGCTCCAATGCAGTAGATTGCTATTGCAGAGGCTTCTGGTTCAGGCTGGAGTTATAACTGACTTTCAGAAATTGAAGGCTTCTCGTGGTCTGCCCCCACCAACTCACTGCCCAGCTCCACATCCCAGCTATGGTGAAGCTAGAACTCCTCTACAGCTGTCTCTTTCTAAGGTTGCCCAGAGATCATGAGGTCAGCTGTAGTCAGACTCATCCATTCACCCAAACAAACAGCTCTTTTCCTTTTCTGCAGTGCTGGGGATTGAACTCAGGACCTTAGGCTTGCTAAGCTGCTCTGATGCTGAGCTATGCCTCAAATCCAAATACACATCTCTTGAGCAATGCCTGCATTCTAGCTCCGTGGGAAGAGCAATGAAGCAGATAACAGTTGTGTTATGCTGAACTTTCAGACAGTAACTAGCTAATTGGACAATTAGGATTTCTTATAGTCATTTAAGGAGCTACTGGATTATGAGAAAGTCTGCCAAGTAATGGCCTGGCTTGATTTGGGACACAGCAGAAGTTGTCCTTGAGAGCTGTCTCACCGAGTCTAAGATGACATCCGCTGAAACACACACCATCATTGTGTGAGCCACTAAGAAAGGAAAGATTCCCTCCAACTAAAGATGACATGTTGTCTTCTTAGGACTTAGAATTTTCCATTTGCTTTATTTGACTTGGATTTTTATTAAATATCATTGTATGCACAACCAGGAGAAATCTTAGGGAGGGAAACCAGTTCCTTTTTTTTTATTATTGAAAACAGATTTTTTTGATGCAGTGTATTCTGATCATGGTTTCCCCTTCCCCATCTCCTCCCAGTTCCACCCCTTTCCCCCTGCCATTTGATCCATGCCCTTTCCGTCTCTCCTTAGAAAGTGAAAAGGCATCTAAGGAAGAATAATAAAGTAAAATCAGATAAAACAAAAAAATTGTAATAGAACAAAACAAACAGAAGAAAAAGAGCCAAAGAAGAAGCACAATAAACATAATCAGAAAGAGAGAGAGAGAGAAAGAGAGAGAGATCCCATAAAAACACCAAATCAGAAGCCAGAATATATACTCAAAGGACCTAAAGTGGGGGGGGCACATGACATTATAACATTGAATTCATTTGTGTTGATCATCTAATGCTGGGAATGAAGCCTGCCCTTAAGTGTGATTTGTATACCCGGTAGACTCTATTATTGAACACTAAATTATCCTTTTGCAAACAGTTATCAGTTCGAGACAGTTTTTGCATTGGGGGTTGGGGTGTGTTTCCATTTCTTCTTTCAGCTCTAGGACCTCTTCTAGTGCAGACCCATGCAGACCTGTGCATGCTGCCTCAGTCTCTGTGAGTTCATTATGTGCCTCGTTTTTGCTGTGTTTAGGTCTTGTTTCCTTTTTCTTGCTGTCCTCCATCCATTCTGACTCTTACATGCTTTCTGCTTCCTCTTCTACAGAGTTCCTTGAGCCCTGTGGGGAGGAATTTGATGGAGACATCCCATCTAGGGCTGAGTGTTCCATGGTCTCTCACTTTCTGCACATGGTCTCTGTTTGTTCCCATCTGCTGCAGAAGGAAGCCGCTGTGATAATTGCTGAGCAAGGCATGGATCTATGAGTATAGCAGTGTACCGTTCCACCTGTACACCACAGGATGGTTTGCGAGTCAGGCAAGGGGCTGGAGATTGAAACACACACAAAGAGAGAGAAAGAGAGAGAGAGAGAGAGAGAGAGAGAGAGAGAGAGAGAGAGAGGAGAGAGGTCATCCTTGAAACAAGATTGCCAATTTTGTTGTGTTCCAGAGCAGCTTATATAGGGCTCTCCTTGACTAATGGCCACACCCTAGCTCTCAGGATTTTTTCAGCTGAAAGCCTACCAGAAACCATTCCCCTGCCATCAGGAACTCATGAGGGTCTTGTGCCCAGAGCAGCTGCAAAGCAAAGGAAAACAAGCTGTTTACTCCAGCAGGCAAGGGGTTGCAGAAAATTCAGGGTCTGAGGGTCTGCAGTCCCCAACAAGCAGAGTGTTTTTAGGAGTCATTTTCTTGCTACATTCCTTTAGTAGACCAGTAGTATTTGGTTTCCCCCTAGGTCTGTGGCCTATCTATTTACAGGTTCTTGGTGACCCAAGCAGTGTCAAGTATGGATTTCATCTCTTGAACTGCGCCTTAAATCAAATGAGATATTGGTTGGTGACTCCCACATGCTTTGTGTCACTATTGCACCAGTGTATCTTGTAAAGGTTTTACAGCTAGGTTGGTGTTTACCTTTCTTCTTTGGTAGCATGTGGAGTACTTTCAAGTACCATGAACACTAGTCTTTGTGTTTAATGAGTTGTGTAGGTGTTATCTTCAGTAATAGGGTCTTGACCTCAGTTTGTAGCAAGCAACAAATAGCATTGCCTATAGCCTGGGTTGTTTGGGGATTCTCGTTGGACCCCTTTGTCCAATAATTTGACTAGATGTAACCCATTCCCAATACTGAAAGATTCATTTGGTAATAAGAGAAGTCCAGTTGAGGCTCTGTCTCCCCCATTATTTAGTGATTTCATTGAGATCACCTTCATATATGTATATATTTTAATAAGCTTCTACTGTATTTGGATTCCATACAACCCCTCAAATGGCCCTTAGTTTTAGCTTTTACCCTGTAACCCCCTCCCTTATCCCCCCTCTTTGCTCCCCTCCCTGTTTAATCCTCCCTTTCCATTAACACCCCTCCTCATCCATCTATTCAATTTCCCCTTCCTAGGGAGACCTATCCCTCCCTCTTAGTCCTCTACTCTATACCTAACATGTGGTTACATGAATTGTAACTTACTTAACAGTGACTTGCAGTTAACATCCAGATATAGGTGAATGCCTACCATATTTGTCTTTCTGGGTCTGGGCTATCTCACTCAGAATATTTTCTACCACCATCCATTTACCTGTAAATTTCATAATATTATTTATTAATGACTGAGCAATATTCCATTATGTAAATGCACCACTTTTTCTTTATCCATTCATCCATTTACAGAGATCTAGGTTGTTTCCAGTTTCTGGCTATCATAAAGCAGAATGAACATGGTTCAGCAAGTGCACCTGTAGTAGGATGAATTGTTCTCTGTATATATGCCCAAGATACACCTGGATCTTAAGGTAGACTGAGTCCCTGCTTCCTGAGAAACTGGAATACATTCCATAGTGGCTGTACACATTGTTTTTTCCATTTCATTCCACTTCTTGCTTATGATCTCACATATTTTGTTAATGGATTTATTCATCCTTTGAAGGACCTATTATATTCATGATAGCTATTCTGAAATCCTTGTGATTCAGCTATATTGCATTTTCCAGGCTTATTATACAGTAGGATTGCTGTACTCTAGTGGGGATAGATTGTCCTGGCTGTTATTGATTGTATTTTTACATTGACATCTAGACATCTGGGTTTGGGGTGCTTGTAATTCTAGGTGCTGATATCCAGTCTTGTCTTTGTTGGATGGGTGTTTCATCCCTCAGCTTCTGTTGCCCTCTCTGGTTCCTAGGAGAATGTGGTGGCTGTAGGTTGCCCGGTAGGAAATGCTTCTGAGATCCTGCCAGGCGTGGCCACTGGGGGTTCCAGGTAGAATATGTTTCTAGTTGGTGTTGGGAACTGACACTTATGAATGGGGAAGAACTAAAACAGAGGGGCCTAGAGGGGTCCACAGGTAGAGAGGAAAGCAGGGTGTGCCATCAAGGTCTATGTAAACCATTGGGGACCGGGGCAGAGATGAAGAAGAGGCCACAGCTGGTGGTCAACTACAGAGGTTAGGATGAGTCAAGAGCATTGGTTTGAAGCAAAAGAGAGATAGTGAAGATCACCTATCTGGTCACCTCGCTGACATGGCTAAGAATTTACGGTGATGAGAAAAAGGCATGGAGTGGTAGAAGCCTGTAGGAGAAGATTTGGGTGATGTGCTGGGAATGAGGTCAGAGAACATGGACTGGTTCTTAAGGAATTCCTAGAATCTCTTTATACTGAGTGCATCTGCTTACTTTCATCACAGAATGGTTCATGTTGATGCCTTCCCACACAATATCATTTTCTTCACCATTAAGAGCATTGTGATGTGGTATTTCTGAAAAGAGTCCATAAAAGAACTGAAAGCTATTGGTACTGTGCTGTAAGCCAACTGTGCAATTATTCCCTGATACCCTCTTTCTGACTTTCGCTTGTAGAATGTTGCTTAATAGGTCTGATCCACCACCCCTTACTCCCCCACCACAGTCATTTACTTCTCAGGAGTTACAAGAGTGAGCCACTTTGACTTCAGGGTTCTCAGCCAAACCACCAGCCCCATCCTACATGTTGTGACGGATGCTTCCACAGTTGATATGGGCATAGACACAAATGAGCATGAGCATGGCATCCCAACATCTGCCAGCCAGCAGTTCACACCGATGGATGCACCCAGACTGAGGTACCCCAATTCAGAGTCGTTACCGTGTGGGTAGTATGTTTGAAAACAATAAAACATGGTAGTTTCTAAGATGAGATCACAGAGATGAGTAAAAGTCAGGTAAATGAGGAAAGGAGTGAGAGGGAGTATTTGGAAGAGAGGGAGAAGTCATTGCCCAGGCTAGAGGTGGCAGAGTGTGGTTACCTTCCAGGACAGTTCAAATCTTGGCTCTGTTTACATGTTTATTGATGCACTATTTACAGTAGCTAAGAAGAGTAACCAACCTAGACATCCATCAATAGATTAATTAATAGGAAATTCAGAGCATAGACACAAAGGAATTCTATTCAGCTGTAAAAAAAAAGAAATTATAACATTAGTCAGAGAATTAACAAAACTAGAAATTATTTTGCTACATGAAATAAGACAGACTAATAATTTTACATATTTTCTCTCAGATGTGGATTCTGGATTTATATATGTGAAACTAGAAAGAAGACCATTAAAGGGAGAAAGAGATATTAATAGGAGAAGAGTAATAGAATACATGTGAAATGGAAGTAGAAGAGAGGCCACTGGGGCCAGGAAGTGTATCAGACGGAGGGGGAGGGGGTAGGAAGAGGGAATGGAGGAGGAGGTACAAGAATAAATGCCAGTTATAACACTAAAATGTTGCCACATATAACACATTGCCACATATAACACTAAAATGTTGGAGCTAGCAAAAAGAATTATATGTGGTCTCCATATACAAATGACAAATGTTTGAGGTAATGGTCATGCTAAATCGTCAGAAGATTTAGCATGATTGTTATATGATATACACATGTTGAAACATCACACTGTACCCTATAACATGTGCACTGTGTGTCAGTTAAAAGGAACAGCCAGAGTTGGAGAGACAGCTCACCAATTCAAACCATGCACTGCTTTTCTAAAGGACCTGAGTTTGATTCCCAGCACCCAAATCAGTAGCTTACAACCTCCTGTTATAGCTCAAGCGCCAAGGGATCTGCTGCCCTCTTCTGGCCTCCATTACACCTGCAGTTACATGCATATACCTACACAAAAGACATCCACATACACATGTAATTACATAAGCAGCAATAGTCATTGTGTCTGCCACCCAAGCACAGAGGTAAGACAGCCAGGGATAAGGGTAAGAATACCTTAAGTGTTGTTGTGATGATTGTGGAATTTTATTCCTAAAGCTTGGAAAGTGCTTTCAGCACACAGTGACCGAGAGAGTGTGAAGTTCAGATCCACTGAATGGTCAGGTCTGGAGAAAGGACTGGGTGGGAGTCGAATGGGTGATGGAGGGTCAACCAAAGGCTATGTCAGCCACACGAGTAAGCTTTGAAATTGGA
Source organism: Ondatra zibethicus (assembly GCA_004026605.1). Classification (NCBI taxonomy): domain Eukaryota; kingdom Metazoa; phylum Chordata; class Mammalia; order Rodentia; family Cricetidae; genus Ondatra; species Ondatra zibethicus. The sequence goes on from PVIU01009143.1 coordinate 65,274, forward strand.
ACGCAAGGCTGGACTGGTGACTGAGGCATGGAGGAGAGTGGATGAGAAAGACGCTAAGGACAGACAGTTCCCTGGAAACTTTCAGATGCAGCCACCATGTCCTGAGTCAGCAAACACTGCAGCAAGACCAGAGTTAGGGATTGGAATAGCCCTGTCTCACTTCGGCCAGGTTTCGTCTGAGGTTCTGAGACACCTGGTGGAGGCACTGCGTGGGAAGAGAGATGGGCAGGCCTGGAGCTCAGAGCAAAGGTGTGGGCTGGAGGAGCACATTTAAATGTCACCACAGTATACCTGGTAAATGAAGTGAGGTGTATACAGTTGCTCCAGCATCAACCTGGGAGAGAATACAGAGGCCCAAGACTACAGTTTGAACGGCAGCGCCTAGAGCCAGATGGAGAGTGTTAAACCATCAACAGGGCCTCAAGAAGCAGCCACAGAAAGCAAACAAGCCAGGAGAGGGTGTGTGTTAGGGGGCCAAGGGTTGAACATTGACTATGTCTCCCCAGTGGCTCCTCAAAAGTCAGTCCTTGACCCCACAGAAACTCCTTAGAAAAATGGCTTCTTTCCCACTCCCAAAGCATCTTTTGCCTCTGCTATAGGTGATCTGTTTCTAACAAGACTAATTTTATTTTCCTTTACATGGAAGAATATATGCCCACCCATAACCTCTCAGTTTGTACAACTTTAACCATGCTCTTAACAAGGTCATTAACCAGAGTCCTATTTATAATACTACCCAGTGCTCCTGAGGGAAGAAGAAAGGCAAAGAGGAAGTGGGGGGGGGGAGATAAAGGAAGAGAAAAAAAGCAGTCTGTGGAGTCACCTGCCAGTGGCATTTCTTGTGTGCTTCTGTTCCATGCATTTCGGTGTTTGAGAGAAAAGTAAGAGGACCAGAGAGGCTCAGTAATTTGGGCAAGTTACTTAGATGAGGTGTTTTACCCGCTGAGCTTAGGTCTCCAAACTTTGATCTACCTGCAGGTTGTTATGTTCCTCTGGGCAATCCCTTTGCAGGAGGCTCACAAGTGCCTTTGAGATGCAAGCAAATTCTCTGTGAGAAAGAAAATTCCAGAGTAAACAATAAGCAGTAATGGCTAATAGCGGAAGCATAAACATGACCCTGATGGATGACCCCGGTGAATAAATTTGTTCTCTTTTCCACCCTTAATTATATTGGCAGGTTAGACTCTGGTAGACATAGCTGTGGCATTGATGGATGTATTGGTGGCAATTACATGTGAGAAGGCTCCTCTGATAGGTCCCTTTTAATGGGAACACCAGGCAGCGGCTTTAACAAGGACAGGCCGATTTGTTTCTCTGCCTCACTCATTAGCTCCTCTCAGATCAGGAGGAAACTGCTATCTAGTGTGGCCCAGATTCCCTTCAGAATAAGCAGGGTCTACACAACTCTCATTACCGTGCCTCAGGGTAGAGGGTGGGGAAGAAGGGCTGGCTGAGGTCATTGAGAATTGCACCACCCGTCTCTGCTACCTGGCACGGGGGGCGGGGGGAGCGCTGCTTTGTGCTAAACATTCTGGAAATGAATGAACAACACCTATTCCTAAAAGGAGTCTAAGGTAGGGGAGTATGATGATCAGAGAAAGTGGAGAAGATGGCTGTGGTCTGTGAAGCTGCTTTGGATGGGGATGGGTGGTAACTTGTTCAGGGTGACATGCTCCGGGCAGAGAGGAACAGCAAGGGTGACTGTTGGACCAGTTGCTTTCATATAAGATCATCAATACTGAGACTTATTTGACATTATCAAAATGAGGTGTTTTTTGTGGCACCCTTGCACCACATGATAAGGGGGATTGACATGACAAAGTGTGATATGTTTAGACGTTCTTTTGCCTATACTCGATCCAGGAACCTTTGGATAGAATTTGGGTTGGAAAGAACATCTAAAATAAACCTGAGGTGGGCATCATCTAAATGTATCTGCTACCTACATCTGCCCCAGGATTGCTTTTCTTCTGTGTTTGAGAGAGGGTCACAAACCCAAGGTCTTCCTGCCCCAGCCTAGGACTATAGACATGTGCCACCATCCTCAACTTAGAGACTTCTCAGGACTTTCTACCTCCTCCTTGCATCCCTGTTCTTCCAACAAACCTAGGCATTAACACCGAAACGTTTAATTTAAAGAAGTTGCCGATGCAGGAGCCGGGTCTCAACCAAAACATCCCAACTGTTTGTCACCAGACAATCTAGAAATACTGTGGTGAAGATCTTGATTGTCAACTAGATAGGATCTAGACTCATCTAGGACCAGAGGCTCAAGGCAAATCTGTGGGAGAAATTCCAGGAAGGATTGGATGAGGAGGAAAGGTACCGGCATGGCTCAGTCCTGTCTGTCTGCTTTTGGCTGCCCTGTGTTTATTATTGTCTTTGATGATGATGATGATGATGATGATGATGATGATGGTGACAGTGCCTCCATCTTTGCTGGCACTACACTCCAGATTCTCTGACTTTTTCACATAGACTGAGGACCAGCAGTTCTCCGGGAATTCTAGCACCAAAAGGGCACCCAGCTTTACAGATAGTGATTCTCATTTTCTTCATTGTACAAATGATCACTGTTAGACTACCTAGCATTTCATGTATCAAAAGCCTTTTTAGTGATTCTCCTTTCATTATACACATGCACACCATTGGCTCTTTTTCTCTAGAGAACCTGCCTAGTACAGGTACTGAGGTATAGACTTGAAGTGGGAATGGAACCGGTTTCTCTTCCTGGGTGTGCAATCTGTCATGGAGTTAGACAGAACCACTAAGGAATTCTTACCAATGGAAAGTAAGCAGGTGTCCTATGCAGCTGCCAGTCTGAATCAGGTGGCATTGACTAGATTATCCTAGGATGACCCACCGTGTCGACATAGGTCCTAAAATGCAGAAGAGGATTCAGAAGAGCCAGAGTGATGTCATGTGAAAAACACCACCAACACTGTTGGCTGTGGGTGGGAAGACAGGCCAGGAGCCAAGCTGTGTGAACAGCCTCCTGAGCCTGGAGGAGACCAGAAAACAGCTTCACCCTCAAGCTTCCAGAAGGAAGCCTTGTTGACACTTTGTCCCCCTTTAAACTCTTGAACTCTGAACCTTTAAGAAGACAATGAATCTATGCTGTTTGATGCACTGAGTCTATAATAATTTGTTAGAGCAACCATATTGGAAACCATGTACTTTAGATTCTCAATAAAATAGGGCATAAAGGCGACAGACACAGCATACAATTTACCATAAGAAAGGAAAGAAAAAGAAATGTTTATTTGTTATTTTTTTCACTTGTATCTATTTTTTATACACAAATATCCTCCCTGGTAGAGCCTGGAGTTCCTGTTTCTTCAGTAGTCAACACAGAAGGATATTACATAGAGTGGGTATCCAATAAAGAAGAGGTTAAAATCCATGGTGGATGACAACAAATCTACCCTGTGTGGGGGAGTCGAGCTACCCTAAGTAGCCTTAAAATTTGGGGGTAAGTAGAGGAGAACAACAATAACTGGAAACAGAGTGGTTATGCAAACAATGCTCTCTTGTTACACAGTGACTTGGGGGGTCACTTGATCTCAATGGCAGCATCTAGGCTTCTGTAGCAGAATGGACAGAGCTAGTACAGAAAATACCCAATGACTCTGTCTCCATCCATCGCCGGATGAAGGTTCATATTCATCTTTTTTGGTATGGGTTACCTCACTCAGGATAGTGTTTTCTATTTCCATCCATTTGCATGCAAAATTCAAGATGTCATTGTTTTTACCACGGAGTAGTGCTCTAATGTGTAAATGTGCCACACTTTCTTTATCCATTCTTCCATTGAGGGGGATCTAGGTTGTTTCCAGGTTCTGGCTATTACAAATAATACTGCTATGAACATAGTTGCACAAATGCTTTTGTAGTATGATTGGGCATCTCTTGGGTATATTCCCAAGAGTGGTATTGCTGGATCCTGAGGTAGGTTGACTCCCAGCTTCCTGAGAAATCACACTGATTTCCAAAGTGGTTGCACAAGTTTGCATTCCCACCAGCAATGGATGAGTGTTCCCCTTACTCCACATCCTCTCCAACATAGGTTATCATTGGTGTTTTTGATGTTAGCCATTCTGACAGGTGTAAGATGGCATCTCAAAGTTGTTTTGATTTGCATTTCCCTGATCGCTAAGGAAGTTGAACATGACGTTAAGTATCTTTTGGCCATTTGAACTTCTTCTGTTGAGAATTCTCTGTTCAGTTCAGTACCCCATTTTTAATTGGGTTATTTAGAATTTTAATGTCTAGTTTCTTGAGTTCTTTATATATTTTGGATATCAGGCCTTTGTCTGATGTGGGGTTGGTGAAGATCTTCTCCCATTCAGTAGGTTGCCTTTTTGTCTTAATGACAGTGTCCTCTGCTTTACAGAAGCTTCTCAGTTTCAGGAGGTCCCATTTATTCATTGTTGCTCTTATTGTCTCTGCTACTGGGGTTATATGTAGGAAGTGATCTCCTGTGCCCATGTATTGCAGACTACTTCCCACTTTCTCTTCTAGGTTCAGTGTGGTCACTGGACTGAGCTCCCAAGCTCCAACTGAAGAGCAGAAGGAGAGAGAAGATGAGCAAGGAAGTCAGGACTGCGAGGGGTTGGTCCACCCACTGCGACAGTGTGACTGATCTAATGGGAGCTCACCAAGGCCAGCTGGACTGGGACTGAAGGAGCATGTGATCAAACCAGACTCTCTGAATGTGGCTGACAATGGGGGCTGACTGAGAAGCCAATGATAATGGCACTGGGATTTGATTCTACTGCATGTACTGGCTTTTTGGGATCCTAGTCTGTTTGGATGCACACCTTCCTAGGCCTGGATGGAGGAGGGAGGGCCTTGGACTTCCCACAGGGCAGGGTACCCTGCCTTCTCTTAGTACTGGAGGGGGAGGGGGGGCAGAGTGGAGGAGCAGGAGGGAAATGGGAGGAGGGGAGGAGGTGGAAATTGTGAATGGTATTATTTATAAAGCAATAAAAATTGTATCAATAAAGCAAGATCTATACCAATGCAAATCTCTATAGATATCACCCGTTAAATGTAAATAAACATTTATAAACAATCATTTGGGGGGAAAGCTGGACACCTGGGGAACCATCTTTGTTATGTTCTTGTCTGGCACAGAAATACCGCTTTAAAAAAGCAGATCTGGCCTCTTTTCTGATGTAGTATTTCCTGTTTGACACACCCTTTGGGTTTTTTGTGAAGGATATGTAGACCTGCACTGGTCGAGGAGGGTGGTCTGCTCCAATCACATAATAGTTAAGTGCCATGATACCCTAATATCTATTCTTTTAGTGTGTTCTTTGATAATTTTCCATATGGTGTGACAAGCTTTAGTAAATCAAAATTTTCAGCTAGGTAAAATTGAGAGAGCTAGACTTTTCTACCTTCTTCTGAAATTAGTAGGCAGTTTCTAAAGTCACCATGTAGCCAGCAACCCTTCTTCAGAGTTTTCTCTTTCTCCCCGGAAGCTGAAACATGACTGATGTGAACCAAATTAGGCACACACACCTGTCTTCTGTTTGCAGCTATTGAGGTGCCATTGGATTCCCATTATCTCACTATCTCTAGTTCTATGGTTCTCCTTAGCTGTTCCCTGAGAATAGGGACTTTCCTTTCTTGCTTGAGTTCAGGAAATTCCTTAATGTTTGCTTTTTTGTTTGTATGCTTGCTTATTTTCAGCCCTTTTAGGATCTCTTTTTCATTTATCCCTAAAACAATCTTGCTGTATTCATTCCTGAGATACATGGATGGCTTTCCACACACAAGTCAATAAATGTAATACAGTACCAAGAAGAAGAAGAAGAAGAAGAAGAAGAAGAAGAAGAAGAAGAAGAAGAAGAAGAAGAAGAAGAAGAAGAAGAAGAAGAAGAAGAAGAAGAAGAAGAAGAAGAGAAAAAAGAAAATGCCCAATGACAAGCCTCCTATTAGTCTCTGACTCTCACCTACCTGGTCTGCCATGGAGCTGGTAGCAGGTAACCAAACCTGACAGCTTTTAGTTTCTGTTCCTCTTCTCTTTGTTTGCAAGGGACAGAGCTATGAAGAGAAGAACACCAAGGGGTGGGCAGGAGAGAGGGGAAAGAAACGGTGACACTAGGCTATTTTAAACCTTAGGTAATTGGTTCCAGAATAGTCAAGAATAGACATGTATTTTATATAAGACCCACATTTAAAGAGGATTATTTTCCAAGGGGGAAAATTATTAGCAATTTCAAGATGTTATAGATAACTCAAGAAAGAATCTTTTATCTTTACTATGCATGACTTAATTAGTGCAAACATTTTTTTCCTTCAATATAGGCTATATGCAACTCAAATTCACATGAAGGCATTTGTCCACTAATAACATTAATGTTAGCTATGAAATGACGTCACTGTAAGAATTAATGGTGTTAGGGATTAAGTGTTTAAGATGGTGACAAGCCCACAGAAAGCAACACTTTGGAGACAGTGGTCATTATGTTTCAATCATGATTGACCATCTTACCCAGAACTCCATCAGGAAAATGGAAGGTGAGTCTTGCTGTCTAGGCAGAGCTTAATGATTGGAGGGCAGGATCAAAGTTAAGTTTTCACAGCTTTTCAATAAAGACAGAAGAAGCCAAGTGAGTTGTGTCCCATAGAGCATCGGGGTAGGAGACAGTCTGGTTCCATGTCCAGATGGCTTCACCAAACAGCCAGTTCACTCCCTAGTGATGTCGAAGCAGGAAGCCACACAACTATGGGGTGACTGTCCTGAACTTGTTAGTACAAATTACACAGCCTCCAGAGGGTGTCCTGATAAACATTCCTTGATTAAATGAGTGATTTAGTGACCCCCTCTACACACACACACACACACACACACACACACACACACACACACACACACCAGAGTGAGATTCCATTTCCCATTCTATAAAATAAAAGTAATGAGCTTCAATTATCCATACAGATGATCTCAGGACCACTTACCATTTGGGGGAGAATCCTCTAAAAATTATTGGAAAACAAAACAAAACACAGAGCCAAGCATGGTGGTGCCTACCTACAGTTCCATAGCTCAGCATGCTGAGGCAGGAGAATTCTTAGTTCAAGGTCAGCTTGTCTACATGGATAACTCTAAGCTAGCCTGGACAATACAGTAAGACTGTAAGAAAGAGGAGATGGGAGGGGATATGGAGGGAGGAGGAAGAGGAGGAGAAGGAAGGCATTTATAAAGCAAATAAAATAAGGTCAAGCAAAGAAAAGCCCAGCCACCTACACCACAAACCACACAGTCCTTGTGAGAATTGTCAATCATTGAATTGCATGTTACCATAGTCTTTGTGGTTTGTGTATTTACTATCTCCCAGTGTCTAGGGGTTAGTAGCCTGGACTGCCCCTCAGATTCTGTCTGTAATGGTGAGCCATTGGGCAGCATGCTCATCATGCCAGGAGGGCCAGCCCCTCTTTCAAGGATGTTTACCTCATTAATTCAACCTTAGCCTGTTTATGAAGTCACATTCAATAGATTAAATTCATACTTAAATCATGTGTGCAAAAACAGGCAGCCTTTCTGGGTTCCACAAAGTCAATGGAGGCAAAGTCAATAAAGGTCACCAGAACAATAAAGGACATTGCAACCTAAATCTGTAGCTACTAATAGAGTATCATCCAAGCTGTATATATCAACAGTGGGTTTCTTTGTAGTGTTGAGAAGTTTACAGCCTTGGGGTTCCACAGGCTGCTTAATTATCTACCTATGGAAGGGTAGCTGGGTTTCTTCCAGTTTAGGGTTACAAGCAATAAAGCACCACAAGCATTTATGAGGAGGCTTCTGTGTGGGTGTGTGTAGGTGCTAACGATTGTAGATGATGAGCTAGTCTTTGCATGTTTTTTTTAAGGAAAATTCTAAACTGTTTTCCACAATGATTGGTGCCTAAGACCAATGATAAAACCTGGTGAGCACTACTCTGAAATCCTGGTGCTGACACTTCTGCGCACTGTAGGTTTGGATCTGGGCCCAACATCAAATATAATACTTATCTCCCAAATACTGCTTTGTGAATTTCATCCCAATATTTCAGGCTTTAAGATCTTTAATTTCTCTCGCCCCATATATTGGGCATACTTCTGCTTTCATTTTGTCTATGCATGCACTATTTCCGTGTTTAGTAAAGCGTCCTTAATTTGAACAAAACAGGACAAACCCCCAAAGCACCAGAGACCAACTGTAATAGCTACCATGCATCTTCCTTCCCATCTATGTCAGCAGCATTTCCAAAAGCTCTCTGGAGTCCAGAACCTCATTTACATAGAATTTACATCTAAAGCCTTCATTTTAAAATAGAAAACTTTAGGTTCTTCGACCACACTGCTTCACTGTGAGCATATTTTACTCCTTAGTGACGGATGTTTTCTTCTCTTTGTTAATAGAGGCAGACAAGGAAATTGACAAAATCACTTTATCACAGGATCTAATAGGATTGATGTAGGGCACCAAGATTTTTAAAACATGGAAATTACAGGGGGATGGATTATGATGATGGTGGTGGTAGTGATGACAGTGTGGTGATAATGATGCTATTGCTACTGGTTATTTGATTAATGATGGTGGCGGTGTTTGTGGTGGTTGTGGTAGTAGTGATGGTAGCAGTGGTAATCATGGTGATGATGATGTTATTTGTGGTGGTAGGGACAGTGGTAGTGGTAATAATATTATCGATGGTGATTATGGTATTAATCTTATTGCCGGTGATGGTGGTAGTGGTAGGGGTGATAGTGGTGATGCTGTTATTGGTGGTGATGATGATGGTAGTGATGGTGGCAGTTCTGGTGATGATGATAGAGTGGTGGTGATTTCAACTAATATCAGCAGCATACTTACTATATGCCAAACAATGCTGAGAAATATGAAGCTGTTTCATTTTTATAATTATATCAGTTTGTCCAATGTTCCTATTATTTATTTGAACTGGGAATACAGATGTCCTTTTTCAATACTGTATATAGCTGTCAGACACTTTAATGTCAATCTCTAGTTTGGGTTGTATCTGAACTCCTAATGGAAAGGGAAATCAGATACTATAAAAATCAAAGCCAAAGAAAACTTTTGATTAATTTTACATTTTGTGGAACATTATAAGGCTTGAGAAGTCTGATTACCTTGTTTTTATTTATTGTATATTATATTCTTAGGTCATGTATGTCTATGACATTTCCAATTCTAGCTAACAAAGTATCATAATTTAAAATAAGAGAATTAATATCCAGAATGAAATAAATACATATTTTATTTTGTGAAAAATTGCCTTAGTTTTCTTCTGATTCTCAAGAAATATTGGGTTTATGTGGTACTGTGCAAGAAATATGCAATTTAGAGACATAATTGAAAGCTGAGAGAAGAAAGGATGTGATTGACAATGCTAAAAGAATGGTGCATGCTGGGAAGGTGATTCAGGTAGTCAAAGTGCCTAAGTTTGGATTCTCAGTACCTATGTAAAAAGACAGATGTAGCCGTGCACACAAAAAGCAGACAGGAGGATCTCTGGAGCTCACTCGCCATTCAGTCCAGCAAATCAGTCAACTCCAGGTTCAGTGAGACCCTGACTCAAAAAATAACACTGAGAATGGTAGAGAAAGAGAATCTTTGGTCTCCATGTATGCATGCCAGAATTCATACAGCTCCATACATACACACAGGTGCACATATACGTATACTCCCTTTCCACACACACACACACACACACACACACACACACACACACGCACACGTGCATACACACAGGGGGAGAAACAATATCTACATCATAAAGATTCATAATAATGAATTCCTAATTTAATTCTTTTATCAGCAAACAGTTTTAAAAAAGATATCAAAGCCTTTTTAAAACGTTGGAATTCAGTCTACCCTGCAGCACCCATTTAAGCAGCCATGGAAGGTGATGGCCTGCATAGTATCAGAAAATGGATGCAATAAAAGGCAAGATATTCTACTCACGTGGAGGAAATAGCCTTAGCTCTAAGTGAGTTCTCATCCCAGCTCATGCTGTAATGATATTCCAGGGTCAGACTGGGATGTCAGCCCCCAAATGGGATTTCTTAAAAAACAAATCAATTGTCGGAGGGAGTCATGGTTGAAACATCCATCTACTTCATTAAATGCAAAGAGCATTGTGCTGCCACTATGGAGCCCAAGCCAACCGTCACCCGGGAAACACCGTGCTATTTTTGGTATGTAACTTCAAAGCAATTGAAGCCAGTAAGTCAGTTTCAGCACAGAGAACAATTGTGAGACAAGGGGATACTTGTGCTTGAGAACTCAAATGCTCACATACTTGATTTACCATCACTCTGAAGAATAGTTACTGGTCATGTGACCTTGGGCAACTTTTGCTAAGCATCTCTGAGACTCATTACCTGGAAAAATGACTGTAAAATAGTTGCTTCAGAGGTGAGAGGAGGAAAGCTTCCAAAGCAGGAAGCAGAGTAGCTCTGGGTAACTTTTTGTATTATAATTAATGACTATTCTATATTGAGCATTTATGATGTGGTGAGGGTAATTTTTTTCCTCTCTGTGTTAGCTTTCTATCGCGGTGACAAAATGCTTGAGAAAACAAACCTACAAAAAGGAAAGTTTTATTTTTTGGTTGGGTGCTTTGGCAGTTTAATCCAGCCACTTTGTCATGTTGCTTTGAGCCTGAGGTGGCACAATACAGCATGGGTGAAACATATGGTGATGGAAGCTACTCACCTCATGATGAGGTATAAGGCCACATCCCTGGTTTTCCTAATATCCTCTCACTAGGCACCATCTCCTAAAGGCTCCTCTACCTCCCAATAGCACTGTCAAAGAAGACTGAAAACTCAACTAGAGCACAATCAAAACTCTGGAAGGGAAATGCCTTATTTTATTTCACTTGCCAGCATGGGAACAAAGGCACAGAGACTAAGTGTAGAGATTTGAAAGAAAATGGCCCCTACAGGGTGTAGCACTACTAGAAGTTGAGGCTTTGTTGGAGTAGGCATGGCCTTGTTGGGGGAAGTGTGTAGCTGTGGAAGTGGGCTTTGAGGTCTCCTATGCTCAAGCTACACCCAGTGATACAGTTCACTTCCTGTTGCCTGTGGGTCAAGATGTAGAACTCTGTGCTCCTTTTCCAGCACCATGTCTGCCTGAATGCTGCCATGTTCTGCCATGATGATAATGAACTAAACCTCTGAAACAGTAAGTGAGCCATGCCAATTAAATATTTTCCTTGGTAAGAGTTGCCATGATCATGGTGTCTCTTTATGGCAATAGGAACCCTAACTAAGACACTAAGAGAGTTTTCAAATATTAGTGATTGAAAGGGGACTAATCCCATGCTTAAAGTTGGTCAGTGAGAAGCATGAATCAAGGGCTACATCACTTTTCTCCATTCCTGATATAATGTTTGATGTTTTTTAAAACAAAAATTCCCAGATCTGTTTCCTCATGAATCCAATTCAAGGGTTATTGAAATGGGGTTGGAATCTGTCCCTACTCCAATCTTCCCCAGCTCAGCAGATAGAAGTACATTTTACAGTGTTACTTGGGACTCAAAGAGGATTTACTCTGCTACAAACCAGACGTTCCCATACCCAGATACCATACTCAAGGCTCTGACTTTAGTACAGGGAGGAAGAGATGACTGAGAAGTTGAGAAAGAAGGGTGGACTTCCTGTTGTTTTCCTGTGGAGTAGAAGGGTGTATTTCCTACTATTTTCCTGCAACTTCTTGAGAGCTGTTTTCTCAGCAGCAGCCATAGCATTCCACCACCAGCAATTAAATCAAATTTTCAGTTTTAAATCTATTCTTGGTAACACCTTTGTTAAATTCCCAAATGAAGGCACACAGGCCTATCAGCCAGCACCTCTCATTGGATACCTGGGTTCCTAGCCCTTGGGGCACTACTCCAAATTTGGAAATGTGGCACCAACAGAAACAAGTAAGGTCCCATCAAACATCTAGGTCTTAGAGCCACAGGGCT